>ML806229.1:151056-163950 GCA_009831015.1 Picea engelmannii | reverse complement strand
AAGGAGTTTAACAATCAACACCACCAACATTGGGGTATATCGAGGGCTTGGTGGTCTTGATTAAATGTCAGTTCCATACCCTCATACTTGATAGAATCCAGTGGAAACGTTGTAATCTTGCCAATCTTGAAATCCTGAAAACCATTAAGTCTGCTGAATTTTGAATGGGACCTAAAATTCTACTTTCTCCATATAAAATCTAATGAGGTTGGAACCACTCTCAAACATCCTGAAACAATTAATGGTAATGTTAAAAATTTAAGTAAAAGGATAAAAATGAAAGATAAAGGAAATGTCACTTTTACTTAGGGAAACGCCTAACTTCCCTTTGAAAGCCGCGGAAACCTGGCTGTACGGGCGCGGTACGACCCCGAAACGACGCCGGTCGTACCGTACGGCGTTTCCCTTTCGAGAAACATCGTACGGTACGGTCGGCGGCGTTTTGGGGCCGTACCGTACCGTTTTGGGCTCCGAAACAGACGGGGGGGGGGGCGTTTCCTGCAACATAGGTTGACAACCATCTTCATTGTTTACAAGTTTTATAGAAGTTGAATCGAGATAAAAACATTAGTATAGGTGATTGTGTGTGGTATTTTCACATTGGGGTGGATAGAACCATTACCTGAGGAATTTGCACCCATTAATTATCCTTTCTTTTATCTAATTTCTTCATTTTCTCAAAACTAGTAAGCGATTTAAATTTCATAATGGAAAAAAGTTTGAGGTGTTAGAACACATGAATTGAGATAAGCATGGATTATAGTATTCATTGATATGATAAATCTATAAATACAATTGATGTGACCTTTGGGTTCATCTTCCAAGAGGTCTCTTGGACTCTCGATGAGTGTTACTATCACTTGACGTTTCATATTCCTTCATAAGTGACTAATACCAGAATCCTAACGGATTAGGTTTCCAACATCCCCCCTCTTAATCTGAAGGGGTGTATGTGAGTCCAAGAAGAGAGATGAAATCTAGAAGTAGACAACTGAAATGTTGAAATGGACAGTTGCTAATGGTTGAATGTGCTCTCTGAATATGGTGGTTTTGGGATGACCACAAACTAAAAGGCTAGCAGAAGATGATGTCTTCTACTAAATGGTGGTGGTAGTTTAAGGTAGACCACAAACCTCGGAACTTGGCTCTAAGGCTCAATAATTCCCAGAACATTTCCTAATTTAGCTAGAAGCTTATGTAATATGTTGTCTTTTGCTAACTGGAAGTTCTCTCATATGCAAGTTTAAAGATGACCACAAAATGTTGTCTAGAAGAATTAGATGTCTTCTACTAAATGGAGGTTTAAGGAAAAATAAAAACCAATCTAATGGTTTTGGGATTAACACAAACCAAACTATGCTCACTTGTTACTGCTCAATTGATAGGACTTCAAAACTTGAATCATGACTGTCAACCACTAATCGTATTCCCCCCTATCAGGTACAAGGTAAGAAGATGAAATTATTTACACTGCAAGATGTTTCAATACTCGAGAATGAATTCTTCACTATGATTGATATATATTCTTGACTATTGATGACCATTTCCAAGGAGTGATCCACCCATAGTGGTTCTTTACTATTGCATATTTCTTGAATTTGGAACATCTTTCTAAAGGATGATTATGATTTCCACAATGCTCACAAGGATGGAGATCAAAACGTTGACCTTCCATATGGCCAACTCACTGATAATGTTGGCATTTTGGAATCTGGTCTTGAACTGAAGCAAGTGAAGTTGAATTTTCTTGAAGCAATCTAGCACTTTCGAACTGGATCGGTTTGGTATAATTTGGAATATGAAAGGTGACTTCCTTTTCATATTTGGTACATGGTTTGTTCTTACTGTTTCTAATTTCTTCCCAAGTTTTGATGATTGGCTTGGAAAGAGAAAGTTGATCTTCATCTGCACTTATACTTGAATATGGCTCACTAAGTTGCTTATGTACTAGTTGTTGATATGGATCATCGTCATCTTCTTCTTTTTTTAAAATGGGGTTGTTCTAAACAAGGAATAGTTCAAAATGTCGTAAATTCTTTCGCTTCAAGTTCATCGTGTAGAAGTCGAGACTGAGTTTGAAGCAGTTTTACTTTGGCATGCAAAACTTGCAAACAAGTGAGAACAGATTACAGATTTGCTTTGTCATTTGTGACCATATTTTCATTAGTTGAGAGTATTATAGTGTTCAGTAACTCTAATAATTGATTAATTCAATCCATTTAATTTTCAGACTCTACAACGCAAACTCAACAAATGAAGAGTGTCAACTTCTACCAAAAATGCACCCATTTACAATGTAATTCAACTTGATTTCAAAAAATCACAAGTAAACTTACAATGTTTCAAGCAGTTAGTTTTTTATGTTGTCCACAAGAATGGTGTTTCCGGATGATTGGAGAGCATGGATGTATATCTAGAAACTATTCCTTTACTAAAATACACTACACAACATCAGGAGAATTTGCAAACTACCATGTTTGCATCCTTTGCTTGACAACCTCTATTGGCACCCAAAAACTACAATTTGTTGTAGTTTTGGAATCTTGGAGGAATCTATTCTCCTCATGGATGGAAATATCCGATGTTGTGAAGAATTTATCCTTCAATATATTCAAATCCCAATGAGTTTGTTCCTTGCTTTCAGTTCATCTTTAAAAGCATGAGACTTCCATTCCTCGAATATTTCCATCAAACTTTTTTTATTGCTTCAAGAACAACATATGATCTTTTTGGAGGACTAAATTTTCAAAAATTGCACTCAAGTTGTGTAGCTTTCTTTAAAAACAAAAAAATATGCTCTTCAACGAGAAAACATTAAAATATAGCACTGGGTTCAATCACAGAACCAAACAGTCCACACTGACGCCTCCAATTTTTCTCTTGTCATTGTCTCCTAATACAATCTAATAGAAAACTTGATTATCTTATTGTAACACGACCTGCATTCTATAGCTCTTCGAATATTTTATTTCTTCGTGTGAATTTCCAAACCAGGGGAAAGATAAATATTTGACCGAAGAGAAAGGAGAAACAAAAGTACATAAATTAGAACTATGTGTGTATCACTCTACAATGAGAGCATTGTATGCATCCATACATATAACTTGGGGGGAAGAAACCTTGTTGACCAATATCTCCCTTTCACTTCACATTTTAAATGACAAGCATTTGTTTGAATTGATATGCTTGCATGTGGCTCAAACTGTATAAGTTCACCTTTCTACAACATTTTGTCAATCATAAGTATACAAGATTTCCTAAGGATTTCCTTTTGGTTCAACACAACCTGATGGAAACTGTCATTGTCTGACATACCAACACTTTAAAAGAGCGCTATAAATCTATGATATCAAATCACAACTTAGCTTCACTAAACTAGATGGTCATAGAATAATCATATAGAATTTATGATATGTCTTCTACCTTTATCCATTCTACACGAAAATCATAATAGGGTGCACGCGAATATATTTTAGAGAGATGGGTTTCTAATGAACGACCAAGAACACTAGTATCAAACCATCTCATTGGCATCATGAGTTCGGTAAGGTGTTGTTATAGTGCATGTTGTAGGTTGAGAAAATCCCGACCCAACCATGAAACAAGTGCTACAACTTGGGAATCTTGCACCCAATTTCACCTCAATGTAGGTCCCTCACTTCAAGGGTGACTAGGTCACTCTAGGGAGGCGGTCTCGGTGACCCTAGGGGGATTGAGATCGATATGGAGGGAAATGGAATTGAATCCCCTAGATTTCAAATCTAAGTGGAATGAAAGGTAGGGATAGATGCCTTGCAAGTCAAGTAATTGTTTCCCCACAGGTATAGTGATTTTTCGGATGATTGTACCTGCCCAAGTCACATGAAAACACACTTTGCAATGATATATGTTAGTTGGATCAGCAAGTTAATCTTGTTATCCCTAATTTTCAGAAGTAGATATATGTCCCTAATTTTTAGCAATAGATACCAGCTTATATAAGCAAATAAAACATCTAAAATTAGCATATAAATATCTAGACTAGTTAGGTAAATCAACATCAAACTTAGCAATGAATATAGGCTGAAAATTTGCACTTCGGAAGATAGATAAGATGGTTTTTGTAAACATGTGTTTTCTGAAGAAAAATTCAGCCTTATGGATGTAACATTCAGTAGCAAGTATCAGCAAAATTGACCATGAAAAGTTTCCAAGACCTAGCTCAAAAGATGTGCCCTAGTTAGGAGAGTAAATGAGAAAAGATAGAGAGCTAGTCTAGGGTTAGTTTAGGAGTTATGAGAGTGTTAATAGCTAGGTTTATGCAGCCCTAATGGCTATAGGTTAATTTTTTTAACTGCAATTAGAGTGTTGGGAGATAGGGAACGCTCTAGTGGGGGAAGACTCCTCTCAATGAGACAAATCAACTTCAAGCAAGAGAACTTTCAAAAGGTCAAAAATTATGTTTCCCAAGGCAGTGATTTTATATCTCTAATGAAAAAGAGTATGACTAGTGCCTTTACTACCGGGTTAATGGAGTCAAATGGAGCTTAGATAAGCTACCTCCTTGGGAGTGTAAGCCTTTTTACTTCCCAAGGCAATTTTTTCTAGGCTAGGGTTTAGACTAAGAGGGTGTATTCCCTTATACTTCTCTTAGCAAACCCTTACAAAATCATTGAGATGAAGCAAATAAAATGGTGCAGAATATGGTGGGGGTGTATTCCCTTATACTTCCCACCTAGATCCTAGCATAACAATACTTGACTTGAAGAAAATGATAGCAAGAGATTAAAAAACATATCAAGATCAAGATAAATGCTAAGACAATCCACCATAAGAGATAGAAAAGCATCATCCAAGGATAGTGTTAGACTTCCATCAACCATTCACTAATAGATATCCATAAAGAAGTGCACAAGAGATAAAAATATCCACGAGGGCCGAAAATTTCAGACCAAGTCTCTCACAAGAGGGAGAGTTATGATTTAAAATGAGATCTTATGATCTCTATTTATACTAAAAGTAGCTAACATAGTTTGTCCACAAATTAAGGAGTAAAACACAATATTAGGGGTCAACAACCCTAATATTTCTGCCTTAACAAAGTAATATTAAATAATACACTTAAAATTTCACTTTTTGCACAAATTAAACCCTAATTTAGGATAATGTCACCCCTTTACGGGACGTTTTTCCACTTTGAGGAAATCGTTGGTGTTGGAGAAGCATGGATGAGCCTCCAAAGGCCATGTGTCAAGCATCTAGGCACTCATATCATGGTGAATACCTTATTATCCCCAAAATTTCCATGTGTCAAAGAGTGGCACCTCACCACCATGCCCTAGCCCCCAAGATCATGGTGTCAAGCTCAAAAGTGGAACATTTTTCCCCTCCTGGGAAAAACGTTTGGTAAGTAAGGGGTGGGCTAGGTCATCCAAGTCATCATCAAGGTCGTCCAAGTCTGATCTCTCTCATCTGGCATGTGGGCCCCTGACATCCAACATGTTGGCTTGTAGCCCCATGGAAGCCCAAGCTAGTCTTGTTCTCCCAAAATTGTCCACCAACTAGGTCCTGTAAAGACAAATGAACACACCCTCCAAGGATCTCAAGTCATAACATCATGATAAGTGAATCCAATTGATAAATAATCCATCCAAGCATGTGCATCAAAGATCACTATATCAAGCAATTAACACCTCAAAGACACTATGTGACTTGTCAAGCTTAAATATGGGAGGGTTGACGAGGTATCCTATTGGGTAGATCTTTCCCTAAGTCAAGGAGAGCTTCCAAGAGGTCGCTCTGTAAGCCATGTAAAGTGTATGAGGTGGATGGTGTCAAGACTCAATGGGCATAGGGCTCATAACATACAAGGGGTCATAGTGTCACATTCATGGGTGCCTTTGTAGAGGGTGTGTGGTACGTTCGTCCACAATGCATTTTTTCCAAGCCAATCAATTGACTTTTATCTTTATTTATTTATATTTTCTTTCATAATAGTATAAGAAGAGATTGAAGGTCACTGCCCTGGCATGGTGAACAGGTGATGGCAATGTCACCCACAAACACCTAATGGAAATGAGAAGGTTGGCCCGTGATGAGACCCCCTTTCTATTATCCATGCAACTGAGAGCCATTGCCCTGGTTTGGTGACTAGATGATGACAATGTCATACCATTAGATATACATGGACATGATAGGTCGACTTGTGATGAGACCTCCTATCCTTCAACTAAACTTTCAAGCATTTATTTATTATATTGTGGGTCCCCTTTATTTAAAGATAAGTGTTTCATTGCTTTCTTGGGTGATCCCTAGGAAAAGAATATGGAAGGTTCATATGAGGATTTTATATTTTACCCAACACCAACCCCTCTGGGCCTTTAGCCCCTTCTTCCCTTAGAATGAGGGACAACCCCGTCTTGGGTCAATATACCCTAAAATCCCAAGAGAAAAGGAAATGGAGGGGAATAATGATGTAAAGTGGTAAGTATGGTCGGGGATAGTATGATGGCTCATTAATGGAGTTCCCAGTAGCAAACCCATCCCCAAGGAAAACCACTTACTAGGGCACAATGTAAACCACCAAGGTGAAGTAGGGAAAAAGGCATAATGTCCAAGCACATATTATGAAATCTAGAGCAATCTAAGATACAACATAATCAAATGACTTAAATATGGAAATGATTATCATCGTAATACTGACTTGTACCTCATGGATCAAGGCCCACTTCCTTCCGGAAGCCAGCTGGTGTGGTGGATGGCATCTGCAAACATGTGACCATTTGTGGTGGTTGTTGAGGAAAAGATATGAAATGATCTTACTAAAAAAAATTCATATATTTCTTGGCTAAGGAAAGATAGACGAGAATATCACTCTATGTTTATAGCCTCAAAATATTGTTTCCTAATCCACAAGTATTGGTTACAAGGGCTTAGGTTGATTTTCTTATAAATAAAAGATTGCTGAAAAATTCAATATTTATGTAATTTTCTGAATATAACAGATGAAAAAGTAAATGTAGAGACATAAGAAAAAGTACCAAGTCAATAATTAACACAGACGAGACAGAAAGCAATCACTTATTTCATTCCAATCAATCAAAAGAATCATTCTCTTTACAAAATTCTCTAATGAAGTTTGGACCAAAGTCAAACTTAGATGTCCCCGATGAAAACCATACAAAAGGACTTCTGACAGAAAGTAAAAAACTGAACTTTAAAAGCTGGATCAACTAGTCATAGATTGGTGCCCACTCGACTCTGCACAATATCCTTTATTAGTCATGAAATTTAATTCACAAAAAGACAAGTCTACACAGACTATCAAAGATAGATCAACACCTCTAAAAAACAAGTGTCTGAATGATGTAATTCAGCCTTGAATCTTGTTGTGTACAATAGGACCCTGTTGTCATAAAAGAGAATTAGGATTTCAATGAATTAAAGAATGAATGAAAACTGAACTATCTCAATAAAACTCAAGAGAAAACCTCAGTATGTTTTCTTCTTCTATTCTCCTCTTGTTCCTCCTTCTCTTTTTGCCTTTAAGCAATTAGAATTAGTTGAAGTAGTTAAACTACCTCTTTTAGTTAAGTTAACTAAAACTCAACTAACTTTTAGTTTAGGGGGGTAATTAATAAAATAATAATAAGGGTCTTTATTAAATAATAAATAGTAAGGGGGGGCCCTTGTGACTCCCTTTAGTTCCTTAACAAACATAAACACAACTAGTCAATCAATCAAACACATCCCTCCTTGTGGCTCCCATCATCACTCTCATAATTTGAAAATTAATATCAATGATATTTGAAACTATATTCAAAAAATATAATATCCAAAAATAGTTTGTTGTCCAAAAAATTCAGTAGTCAATTGTTCTCAACAATCAATAAATAAAAACACTCAAAGACCATATTTTCCACTTTGGGAGGCAATTTTCCCTTTGTTTCTACTGTCTCCCTTTGATTTATCTGAATTTTCCTTAGGTTGTGTGGAGCCTTTAGGCCTGATCTCATTGATAACATGAGAGCAATCATCTCTCAAGTGCATGCGGGATGAAACAGATTTGGCAGAGTCACTTGAGGGAGACGAGGGGGAAACAGCAGCTTTTCTTTATCAGGTGCATGGTGGGCTTCGGTTTTTATCCTCTTGCTTGTGTGGGAAGACTATATATGTGAGTGTGCAGGGGAATCTTGGACAATTGGGTTAACCTGTGGAGGAGGAGCAGGTAGAGACAAATTGGGCCAGCCACGATGCTGGGAGACTGTCGAGTGGAAAATCTCTTGTCATCCGTCATTTTCATGGACTTTAGGTTGTAATGAGACATGAGGGGGAACTGGGATACCAGGGACATGTGGGGGTTGGAAAGGAGTCCTTTCTGGCCTAGGTTGGACCACCCCTTTTCCAATCCAGTTGAAAAACCCAGCTTGGAATAGTTGGTTCAACGCTTGTGGATCTCCATCAAAATGTATCGAAAACCTTGGCCTTCTAGGGCCCCTGTTCCAATTTCCTCTTCCCCTGTATTCTGGCCATGGCTTCCTCTGCTGAAGAAGCTCATTCATGTATGCAGTGTTTATTAGTAACTAGTTTCTTCAACAAACCATACATGACATCTCTTTAAATATGAAACAAATTTTGGCTCAGCAACACATCAGACTCATGCAATCCAATCCATAAAAATCGTTTAATACTTGTCAATGAACAGGGGGTGAATAAGGGTTATGGGATATATGAGGGGTTGTATTGAGTGAAAAGTGATAAAATGAAAGGGAATAGATCATGGTTACTGTTCAACAAATCATCAAACAATCAATTGTGTTTTAATAACAAAACATATTAATTGTAACTCATCTATGTGTCATCCTTCAATTGTTATCATACCGATTTTTCATTTAATTGTAATTTAATTTTAAGAACAAGGCATGAATAGTGAATCTGGGAATGTGAGGGGATTTGTAATGTGCAAAAAAGTGAGAGAATGGCATGGAATTGAGGAATATTGTTCATAAAACAAATCAAGTAATCAATAAACATAACTCTATACTAAAATCAATACAAAAAATACCAACATCATATCAACAATTATTGTGTATCAAGTTGTTCGTTGTTCCGGCATTTAAGTTTCTCAAAACTTTTCAATTTAGAACAGTCTGTGCAATCATACTCATAATCGAAACAACTTTCCATTCAACGGTCATGTTAAGAAAATGCTTGGTCTTTAATTTATTTTCTTTCCTTTTAAGAATTTAAAGAAAGCACACAACAACATTTCTCCACCTCTGCATCACTATAAAAATAACATCCATTGTCTACCAACTCGTGATCGTCCCAAATTAAAATATACACAGGTCCCTTTCCAAATACAAGCAGGCTTCCAAACATGCTCGATTACATACTTTCTTCATCATATCAACCAATAAGTTTTTTCAATGGAACCATAGTCAACATAAAACCCGACCCTCATTGATGTCGATGTAACCATTTACAATATGCACAACCATTCAATAATATATGCACAGTGAACATAACCAAATACACATAGTCACCATTTTCATAATTAGCTATAACCATGATCGGGCCTAGCGAAACACACAAGTGTTTCCAATTTGCAATTAAGACCACGATGTAAGAACACAGTGAGTGGAAACATAACGAGAGGATAACATCCCTCGACTGCATATAATTACTCTTTCCCAATCATAACTCTTCAACCAATTTAATCATAGAAAGACGAGATAGGGACTCGACGAAAAATTCCATAACCACTCCACTT
This sequence comes from Picea engelmannii, assembly GCA_009831015.1. NCBI lineage: Eukaryota > Viridiplantae > Streptophyta > Pinopsida > Pinales > Pinaceae > Picea > Picea engelmannii. The sequence continues at coordinate 154,199 of ML806229.1, read as the reverse complement.
GATAAACCAATATTTGACAACCAAGAAGATATCCAAAGGGAGCAGAATAGTTGGATATTTAAAATCGGGCTCTGTCACAAACAAATATAAGGAGACAATCGAGAGTGTGTTCATTAAACAATAGCACAGAGAACTGGAGGTCCTCAAAGACATATCAACCACAGGAAAAAAACCTTTCAATAAAGACGCAGTAGTAAGCCACAGGGTCTCCTTATAACTCCCAGTCTGGGCAATGGAACAATAGTTAGCCATAGAGGAAGACAACAACAAGTAGGGTATAAAAGGACGATGCACATAGTGTGTTTTACACCTACATAGGAGAGGTGAATGTTAATTGAATAGTGATAGTTACAAAGAACACACAGAGATATAACCTCTATCTATTTTCTTAAGAGCCAAACCATTTGACAACAATACCAGTGAGGATGCATAACATTGAGGCATAACTTATATCACCCACAACCATACAGTATATATCAACATTATGGCCACCCTAAGACCGAATCTTGAGATACTTTGGTGCCAAGACAATGAGAATGAGCCCACGACCATGACTCTGGTATGAAAAATACACAGCAACCAAATGGAAATCTAAATGTGACTGGATAGGGTTACACTCGTGACTATGAGGAAGCAACTGACAATAATACAAAGAGAGAAACCCTCCACCATTAATACAAAGCGATATATAACCAATTCACTTATTATCCACAAAGACCCACCACGATTTTAACCGACGGAGCAACTAATGAATGTACAACTCAACCAAAAAACCAATTCTTTTGCTTGCAATCTGAACAATTACACAGTCATCTTAAAGAGAAATAACACGCATTTACACAGTTGAAATTCTCAGGAACACACAAACCTAAGCATTATTGAGCCATTTTTTGTTCATACACATAGTATAATTCATGGATGGGGTGAAAAAGAACCATACCTGTAACAAAGAGCTTAAAAGGGTGAGTTGGTTGAGCGATCTTCTTCCCAAGCCTGAAATGTGAAGCTTAACCACTAACAGACCGAAATGAAACAAGGAACAATACTAGGGTGATGGTCGATTGGGGGAGTGTGGAGTGATGTTCATTTACTGCACGTCGCTTCCATCTCCTATTCTATTCAATTCTGAAGTACAAGACAGCCAAACATTCACCATATCATTTAACCATGTATTCAATGCCCAAATCATTGAAATCTGCAATGATATTCCTTGCCCAATGCGCCACCCAAAATAAATCAAATGAAAATCATATAGCCACTAACCAACCATATAATAGTTAGGACTAACACTAACATCTTTTACTTTTCCATTTGCATATAATCCTTAACATAGCTCAAACAAACATCCTTTCCTTTTAGGATTTTTTCATGAGTTTCCTTTTGGTTTTGGTTATGTTATTACTAACATATTTCTTGTGTGTATGTGTCCAGGTAGTAGATCACAATGATTTGTGACATGATTAAATCATAGAAACTGTAAATACATGCCCATCATAACATAAAAAATAATGCTTTGAATTGCAGAAACATCCCATAAAATGCATCATCCACCTGTTACTATGTCGAAATGAAACCAAGACTGCATTGTCGACCATATAGAACTGTGTAAGAAACGTCGAAACAGTAGCAGAAAAAATGTGTGATATGTCTATCTTTGAGCCTCCAGTCTACAAGGGGGTCCCACCTACTAGTATTATATTATTAGCATAGTTTAAATAATAGGGCTTAAGCAATACTTTGCAGGAGAAATTCCTTGTTGTGATTTTAATCGTCAACAGTGGTGAGTGAGTTTTTCATCTTTGCAAAGGGTATTGTTGGTCATGTAGTCACTCGACACTCCATATATGCAACCTGGGAGCCTCAAGACATCATCTCCTTAGTTATCCACAAAATGGGGATAATATCTGGCTCCTACTTGGGGACATGTGTTCCCCGTAGAGTGCATGAGAACTGCAACATCTCATGGTAGACCCGTGCTTGCAAGGAAACATCAAACTTTCAAGTGTAGGATGGCCTACTCATCCTTGTTCTCATATGATCATAATCAAAACCAACTAAGCTAGAAAAAGAAAATTTTGACATTTTTCAAAAAATTATATACTAAGCATGAGATCAATATGCAAGTAGAGTAAAACGAAATGCATCTAAACTAGTATGAGAAATAAAGATGCAAATACATGGAATCAAAGTGACTTACCTATTTACCTGGGGCATGGGCCCTGAAGAAGTCATGTGACCTAGATGTGAGGTTGGAGAAGAGACCCATCTACTAGTAGTGACATATTTCTCCCGTCTAATGTTGTCAAATACTATCTATCTTTGGCAAACTTCTTTTTGATGATGTAAGGGCCAACCCATGAATTCTTATATTTCCTTTCATATTTGGGCTTACCCTTTCTTTTGTCCCACATGAGAACAATACTTCCTTCATTAAAATCAATGCAAGGTGTATTCTCATTGTATGGAGGCTCTATGTGGACTGTATCTTTGATTATTTCTTCCCTTTTCTTATGTTCCTTCTTCAAAATTTGTATAGACCCTGGCTCCTTCCCATGGTATTTCGCAATTTTGTCTTTGTATTGATATATCCATGGAAGAAGTGTGTCTATGGAGTCCTCCTACATAAAAGGTAGCTCAGATGGTTCATACTCAATGGTTTGTGGGATTACATCATAATCACATTCGCTGGCATAATCAAGACCATCAGGATTCATCACATGTCTATCAGCTTTCTCTTGATTGTATAGTATCTGAAAAATTCCATCCCCCATAGGAATGTGTGCATGGGTGAGATCCATCCTAAGGAAACCCCCAAGAGCATTAAACCAGCTCCTAGATAAAAGCATCCCCCAAGAATCTAGAACGTCGGTCACTACTATGTCCATGAGAATGCTAATATGTGGGAAGTCAATCAGAAAAAACTCAACATCCTCACATACCCCGAGGACTTTGACCTTTCTGGAATCAATACGACATACATTGTCATAAGGTAGGGTTTTCTTATGTAAGGTAGCTAGAGAGGTAGTGGGGGGGCCTAGAGGGCCCATAGTGATAATAGTGGAGGTCATTCAATGTAAGGTGGACTAGGTCCACTATATTATTAAATAAGGCCCACTATGGTAGTTAGATATAATAAATGGGTA
>ML806229.1:134609-149436 GCA_009831015.1 Picea engelmannii | reverse complement strand
GACTTCTTAGAAGGTTCTACTTCTAGAAGATTTCTCCTCTAGAATGTTCTTAGGTGATGGTAGCACTATATAAAGGGGTTTAAGCAATGTAATGAGACATGAAGAGAAGTATTGTATTTGGAGCGGTAGCTCAATAGGAGGATTCCCCCTCGAAGAGGTAAGTGAACAGGAGAGGATCCCTTCCATAATAGGATCCATTATATGGTGTTGCCCTACCTCAAGGGTTTGATATAATAAAGTGGTGTTTTTCTATATTATTCTTCTATATCTGTTGTGGTGCTTTTGTATTCAGTATTGGGTTCTTAACATCTTCAAACCAAATTGTTTCATTACCTTCAATGATATGACATTTGCAGAGGCCCCTGAATCAAACATGCAATTGTTCAAATGGAGGTCATTCATGTCTAATGAAAGATAGAAATGAGGGTTTTTGTCCCTTGGTCGATCGAGATACATAGTGTTTAACATGATGGGAGGTTCCTCCTCCTTGGATGGCACCTGTAAGATTTTCAAAATTTCCCTTTTTATGGAAGGTATATTACACATCTTTGTCACTAGGACCGTCATATTCAGTTTTCCAAACGTGTTTGCAACTTTGATATTCAATTGAATGTCATTTGTAGGACTTGGATTAGGAAGCAACTCACATACCGGCGGTGGAGGTGGTGGAGCCACATTTTATGTTGTTAAAAGAAGAGTATCAAGCTACAATGGAGGGGTTGAATCATTTCTTCTTATGTAGTTTATAATTTCCCTCCTACTTAAATCCTTCTTCTGATCATATGTTAGTTTATTTAAGGCCTGGATTCTCCCCTCTCTTTCTCCTATTCTTTTAGCTTCATTGATATATTCTTGAGTAACATGTTCATCGTTGAGATTGTAAATCATGAAGTTTATATCGTCGGGATAATATTCTTCTTTTCGAAGGAATTCATCTTCCTTGTGGGGTTCTTGGCATGGGAGACACCATGCTTCTATATCAATTGTTCCAACATGTCTCAAAGTATCTAGGGCCATTGCCTCTTGTTGAGGTCTTGTTTTCCAACTGGTAGAATCTCTTTGTTGTCCATAAAACTGAGGTCTGGGAGAAAATTGATTTCTTTCCACTGTATTCATACGGTTCATAAGTTGATCCTTCACCTAGAAAAATTGAGTATTCATCTAGTCTATCTTCTGAGTCAAGAGAGCAATCGGATCAAGAGTACTATTGTTGGAAACCTTCATCCTTGATTCTGTCTTGTTGGGGGGATAATGAAAAGGTTCTACTTTTTAATCAAGGAGATTCTCTTCAATTTCAATACTGAATTATTTAGCCTCTTCTAATGACATGGGATTTTTATCTTTAAGAATGTATCGGAACCACCCTGCAAAGGAATTCATGTAAAGGAAATGAACCGATGATGTTGTAGGATGGTAATCTATTAGAATTTGATTGTACAACCTGTCAAATCTTGAAATGGATTCCTTCATCATTTCATTCTCCTTTTTCTTTATTTTATTGAACTAAGTTCCAAGTGTCCCACCATATGATTTTCCCAACCATCTGCTTTTAAATAAGTCAGAAAAGGCATCATAAGTCGTGATATGATTATCAGGGAGTCCTCTAAACCAATCAATAGATTCTTCAGTCAATGATGAAGTGAATAGTCTCATGGCCACATCTCTGTGATCAATACCTGCATTGTCCATATCTCGACCCATGACATAAATGTGGTCTTCGACAATTATCACATTGTTTCCTAGGAACTTTGGCAACCACTTGCTAACATCTATTGGAATTTGGTTAAAGTAGCCTTCGATATTGGTCATGTTAATGGGTTTGTAGAGGTCTATTTCCCAAGGGTGAGCCATTGGAGCAAGGGAAATGGATTTATGGAAAAGGATTTTAGCAATGAGAGGCTTGAGAGAAGGCCTTCTTTGGTAAAACTTAGAAATATTGAACCTCCCAGAAGGAAAAGGTTTTGGGAAATAAGGGTTTTGGGAAGGTGGAGTCGCCAGATGAGTTTCAAAATGAACTCATCAAGAAAGGTGGAAAGGGAACATTCATTGGGTGGATTTGTCGGGTAAGCTAAGGTAAAGGATTTGGGATAGCTTACCAAAGTGTCATTAAGGTAAGAAGAGGATTCAAAATCCTACCCGGCAATGGCACCAAAATGTTATAGCGCAAGTTGTAGGTTGGGAAAATCCCAAACCAACCACGAAACAAGTGCTACAACTTGGGAATCCTACACCCAATGTCACCTTGATGTAGGTCCCTCACTTCAAAGGTGACTAGGTCACTCTAGGGAGGGGATCTCGGTGAACCTAAGGGGATTGAGATCGAGATGGAGGGAAATGGAAGTGAAGCCCCTAGAGGTCAAATCTAAGTGGAATGAAAGGTAGGGAGAGATTCCTTGCAAGTCAAGTAATTGTTGCCTGCCCCACAGGTATAGTTCTTTTCTGGATGATTGTACCTGCCCAAGACACAAGAAAACACACTTTGCAATGATATATGTTAGTTGTATCAGCAAGTTAAGCTTTTTGTCCCTAATTTTCATAAGTATATATTAGCTTATATCAGCAACTAGAACATCTAAAATCAGCATATAAAGATCTAGACTAGTTAGGTAAATCAGCATCAAACTTAGCATTGAATATAGGCTGAAAATTGGCACTTAAGAAGATAGATAAGATGGTTGTTGTAAACATGTGTTTTCTACAGAAAAATGCATCCTTGTGGATGTAGCATTCAGTGGAAAGAAGCAGCAAAGTAAACCATGAAAATTTTCCAAGAGCTATCTCAAAAGATGTGCCCTAGTTAGGAGAGTAAATGAGCAAAGTTAGAGAGTTAGTCTAGGGTTAGTTTAGGAGTTATGAGAGTGTTAATAGCTAGGGTTATTCAACCATAATGGTTGTAGGTTAAAGTTTGTAACAACAATTAGAGTCTTGGGAGAGAGGGGACGCCCTAGTGGGGGAAGACTCTTCTCAATGAGACAAATCAACTTCAAGCAAGAGAACTTTCAAAAGGTCAAAAATTATGTTTCCAAAGGTAGTGATTTTATATCTCCAATGCAAAAGAGTATGAATAGTGCCTTTACTACCAGGTTAATGGAGTCAAATGGAGCTTAGAGAAGCTACCTCCATGGGGGTGTAATCCCTTTCACTTCCCAAGGAAATTTTCTCTAGGATAGGGTTTAGACTAAGAGGGTGTATTCCCTTATACTTCTCTTAGAAAAACCTTACAAAATCAATGAGATGAAGAAAATAAAATAGTGAAGACTATGGTGGGGGTGTACGCCCTTATACTTCCCACCTAGATCCTAGCATAACAATACTTGACTTGAATAAAATGGTAGAAAGAGAGTAAAAAGCATATCAAGATCAAGAGAAATGCTAAGAAAATCCACCATAATATCTAGAAAAGAATCATCCAAGGCTAGCGCTAGACTTTCATCAACCATTCACCAATAGATATTCATAAACAAGTGCACAAGATCTAAAAAGAGCCAAGAGGGCCAAAAATTTCAGACCAAGTGTCTCACAAGAGGAAGAGTTATGATTTAAAATGAGATCTTATGATCTCTATTTATACTAAAAGTAGATCACATAGTGTGTCCACAAACTAAGGAGTAAAACACAAGATTAGGGGTCAACAACCCTAATCATTCCCCCTTAACGAATTAATATTAAACAATTCACTTAAAATTTCACTTTTTGCACAAATTAAACCCTAATTTAGGAGGACGTCACCCCTTTAGGGGACGTTTTTCCACTTTGAGGAAATCATTGGTGTTGGAGAAGCATGGATGGGCCTCCAAAGTCCTTGTGTCAAGCATATAGGCACTCATATCATGGTGAAGACCTTCTTCTCCCCAAAATTTCCATGTGTCAAAGAGTGGCACCTCACCACCATTCCCTAGCTCCCAAGATCATGACGTCAAGCTCAAAAGTGGAATGTTTTGCCCCTCCTGGGAAAATCGTTTGGAAAGTAAGGAGTGGGATAGGTCTTCCAAGTAATCATCAAGGCTGTCCAAGTATGATGTCTCTCATATGGCATGCGGGCCCCTGGAATCCAACCTGTGGAATTGTAGCCCCATGGAAGCCTAAGCTAGGCTTGTTCTCCCAAAATTGTCCACCAACTAGGTCCTGTAAAGACAAATGAACACGCCCTCCAAGGATCTCAAGCCATAACATCATGATAAGTGAATCCAATCAATAAATAATCCATCCAAGCATGTGCATCAAAGATCACTATATCAAACAATTAATAGCTCAAAGACATTATGTGACTTGTCAAGCTTAAATATGGGAGGGTTGACAAGGTGTCCTATTGGGTAGATCTTTCCCTAGGTCAAGGAGAGCTTCCAAGAGGTCCCTCTCTAATCCATGTAAAGTGTATGAGGTGGATGGGGTCAATACTCAATGGGCATAGGGATCATGACATACAAGGGGTCATAGTGTGTCATTCATGGGTGCCTTTGTAGAGTGTGTGTGGTACCTTCGTCCGCAATGCAATTTTTCCAAGCCCATCAATTGCCTTCTATCTTTCTTTATTTACATTTTCTTTCATAATAGCATAAGAAAAGATTGAAGGTCACTGCCATGGCGTGGTGACCAGGTTATGGAAATGTCACCCACAGACACCTAATGGAAATGAGAAGGTTGGCTCATGATGAGACCCCCTTTCTCGTAGCCATGCAACTGAGAAACATTTCCCTGGTTTGGTGACCAGATCATGACAATGTCATACCGCTAGATATCCATGGAAGTGATAGGTCGTCTCGTGATGAGACCTCCTATCCTTCAACTAAACTTTGAAGCATTTCTTTATTATATTGTGGTTCCCCTTTATTAAAAGATAAGTGTTTCGTTGCTTTCTTGGGTGATCCCTAGGTGAAGCATCTGGAAGGTTTATATGAGGATTTTATCTTTTACCCAACACCAACCCCTCTAGTCCTTTATCCCCTTCTTCCCATGGAATGAGGGACAACCCGTTCTTGGGTCAATATACCCTAAAATCCCAAGAGAAAAGGAAATGCAGGGGAATAATGATGGAAAGTGGTAAGTATGGTCAGGAATGGTACGATGGCTCATTAAGGGAGTTCCTAGTAGCAAACCCATCCCCAAGGAAAACCACTTACTAGGGAACAATGTCAACCACCAAGGTGAAGTGGGGAAAAGGGAATAATGTCCAAGCACATATCATGAAATCTAGAGAAATCTAAGATACAACATAATCAAATGGCTTAAATATTGAAATGATGTTCACTGTAATATTGACTTGTACCTCATGGAGCAAGGCCCACTGCCTTTCAGAAGCCAGCTGGTGTGGTGGATGTCGTTTGCAATCTTGTGACCATCTGTGGTGGTGAGTGGGTTTTCCATCTTTGCAAAGGGTATTGTTGGTCATGTAGTCTCTCGAAACTCCATATCTGCAACCTAAGGGCCTCGAGACATAATCTCTTTATTTATCCACAAAAAGGGGATAACAGGTACCATAGGACTCGGTTCATCGGTTGAGAGTATCGACAATACTTCCAACAATTCTTTAATAATTTGAAAACCCTTGTACAAGCGACGAATTAGCCCATGTTCATATGGAAAATGAATGAGGACAGAGACGCATAGGAGCTCAACATCAATGATTTGTGTTGCATTCTGGTGTCGAAAATGAACAGATAGAATTTGACTCTACCCAAATATTTGTATCATTAGGACATTAGGAAAAATTTCAGTAAGCAGCAACAGTAGCAATGATTGAAGAGGGTACATTTAATTTTTTGTTTCACAAGGGTGTGCAAAACCTTTAGCTAGGGGGTAATGATAGGCCTCTATAATTCTTGTCTAAAGGGCCCATCAAAGACACATTTTTTGCCACTATGTACTTAAGAATTCACCCTTTTGACCATGTCTAATACAAAATGTGGTTCTTTTGCAATTTATTTTATGAATGATTTTGAGTTTAAGATATGATGAGTAATGTTTATGTTTTCCCTAAACTTCACGATACAAGTGTATGTGTAGCGTAACCTCCACAAGTCAAACTATTCATAGATGGATGGAGATCCCAACACATGGATAAAATCAAGGAATCTTGTCCCCACCTACCACCATATTTTCTACCATTAAACTCGAACTTGAAGGATCCAAAAGACAACCAATGAAGACGAGGATTCTTAAGGAAAGAACATTGGGAAGAAAATCCCCACAATCTCTCCTTGATTCAAGGATAGGGATGAGTTTTCTAGTAGTATAATTAATATACCTCAAGGAATATCCTTGAGGGAGGAGGAAGTGTTGATAAAAGATTGAGAATTGTATTTTGTCATTTTTTATTCAGAGAGTTTGAATACTTGGAGCTATGCTCCATGAATGTACTTGTTGTGATTAATCAATAAATATGTTTTACTTCTCAACTTATTAGTTTTTTTCAGGTTCCTTATGTTTCTTAGGTAGGGCCCACTCAAGAGGGCTCAAGGAAACTTATGTAATTTCTTTCTTTTTATTTTGTGTAGTTCTGTTGTGCATGACAAAATCTTGTTATAACTGTAATTTCATTATGCTTCCTATAGAAGTTATTACATTTTATAAGAGTTGGTTAAGAATGTTTTTCCAGGATTAGAATTTCATTCTCGCATCATTGCAACATGATTTGATCATCTCATTAGTTTTAGGAAAAGTTAAATAAGCTATTTGGACCTTTCTTGTTTTTCCTGCATGCTTCTTGTAGAACACTTTAGATCAGAATTTCTTGCATTCATTTCATTTCATTCATGATGGATATTAATGTTAATGAGATGATATCGGGCTATGGTACTTCATAAAGGGTTAGGATATTAAATAGGAACAAACCTTTCTAGAGACTAGAATAGTTTTCCTTTCAGAAGACCCCTAGCTCTTGAAATTTAGGCTAAGAAGAACTATACATCATCATGGATATGAAGATTCCCTTTTCCCCTTCCGCAAAAAATTATGGATCGCGTTACCTACTTCTAACTTTAAAATCTAGGACATACTTCTTGGTCTTAGGAGTTTCACATGTAATAGGGGTTAATGTTGTCCCCGCAATGGTTGAACTTAACCTAAAGTGTAAAATTTAAATGTTTTATTGAGAAGTTAGAAGAAAGAACCTATATGTTTGTTACCTAATGACATGTATACTGAGGCATGACTCATTATTATAGGTGGGAATATTGCATTGTGATATATGTACGTGCATCAAGGGTGGCATATATGCCTTCAAATCCATGTACTATCTCTCAACATTTGTATGTTTTCTCTGGGATTTGTGACATTGCATTAGGACCCATGTACTAGCATACAAACATATATATCTGCATTGGGGTCCTATGCCATTTTATTGGGATCTATGACACTACATTGGTATCTATGTATTTTCATTGGGATACATGTACAATTATTGAGATACATGTCACTACATTGGACAATGTGATAGGGACTCCACATCATCAGGCATGCCACATAGATCACCTCTTGAGGGCACACCAATCTTCTTGGATGAATATCTGCACGCATGTGGATTTGTTGAGAATTCTTATACATTTTTCCCACACGTGTGAGTTAGCTATGGTGGTTAGAGTTGGTTATGAGGTTGTTACATTCACTTGGAGCATTTCCTAAGGTCGTTATGAGTTTGTTGAGGTGGTTATGACTTGATTGGACCACTCATTCATTGGAGCATCTCATCTCTTGTGCCACATGTGCTAGTGTTTGTTGGAGCACCTTACTTCTTTGTCACATGTACCAGTGGTTGTTATCTTCTTGTGGAGTGCACTCTTCTTAGTTGAATATTATTCTACCACAGATTTGGGAGGTTGCACTTGTTAATAATCCTTTTGTACCACATGTGTGACCTCTACTTGGTGGTTAGAGAACTCTATAAGAGCACACCTATTCCTATCCCGCGTTTTTTAGGAGTTTGTATTTCCAAGCCCACATTCTTTATTGTATTTTATAATGCAGGTTATTGAATAACTCCACACTTGATTGATTTGCATTAACGTGAGACATTCATAAATACAATGTGAAGTGACCTTTGGTTTCATCTTCAGAGAGGTTTAAATGACTCTTCCTATTCACCTATGACTCTTCATATTTCTCCTAAATAATATTTACAAATTACCTCAATCCCTAAGGATTAGTTATCTAACATTCCCCCTCCTTAATTTGAATGGGTGTTTGTGAGTCCAAACATTGTTCTGAACTTTTCAATTTTTTCTCTTCCAAGCACTTTGGTGAACATGTCCACAATTTTCTCATTTGTGGAACAATGTCTGACAAGTGAATAGTCTTGGCCTCTACATGATATCGAATCAAATGGTATTTTGTATTGATGTGCTTGGTTCGATCATGGAATCTGGGATTCTTGGCCAACTTGATTGCAGAAGTATTTTCAACCAAAAGAGGAATAGAATTCACCTATTTCTCCTGCAAATATTCAAGAATTTTCCTAAGCCAGACAATCTTCTTTGTTACTTATGCAACTACAACATATTTTTCTTTTGTTGTGGAATATACTAGAACTTACAGTTTGTGTGATCTCTAGGAGATAGCTACTAATCCAAGACTCGTGAGATAGCTTGAAGTTGACACCCCATTTTCTTTATCCCTGTCAAAGTCTGAATCAAAATATCCAATCAAGTTGAATTCATCCACCTTATAATGCTAGAGTCAAAAGTCTTGAGTTCCCTTTAAGTATTTTAGAACATTTTTTGTCGCAAACCAATGTCCTTCACAAGATTTTTGCATAAACCTGGAAAGAATCCCAATGATGAATGAAATATTTGGTCTGGTGGTGGTAAGGTAGATAAGACTTCCCACAAATTGTTTGCACTTGGTTTCATCCTCAAATTCATTCTCTTATTTTGATGTGACTTTCAAGTTTTGTTCCATTGGAGTGGAGAGAGAGTTATACTCATCCATGCCAAACTTGTTCAACAATTCTCCAATGTACTTATTTTGAGAGATGAATATGTACTTTGGATTTTGAGCCACTTCAATGCCCAGATAGTAGTGAAGATGTCCCAAATATGCCATCTCAAAGAATTTATTCAATTCTTTCTTTATGGATACAATATAGATTTCATTGTTCCTTTTATCAACATATCATCTACATACACTACAAAGTATACAACAATTTTTCCAACTTTCTTGAAAAATAGAGTTGCATCATCAAGATTAAAGTGCTTGAAATCCAATTTCAGAAGATGCTAAATTAGCTTTCCATACCATGCTCGCAAGGTTTGTTTCAGGCCATATAAGTATTTGATGAGTTTGCATACTTTATGTTATTTCCCCTTCACAAAAAAAAAACTTTTTGTTGAGACATGAAGACATTATCTTTCAAGACGACATTCAAGAAAACAATATTCACATCCCTTTGATGAACTTTCCATCCATTATGTGTTGCCAGGAAAATAGAGTACTAATGGTATCCCATTTTTTTGTGGGGGGAAAAGTCTCCTCATGATCAATGCCTTCTTTCTATGCAAATCCTTTTTTCACAAACCTTGCTTTGTGTCCAATTGGTTTGGTTCCAACTGGAGGGACCACTAACATCCATGTCCCATTCTTGATGAGAGCATCATACTCCCTCTACATGACTTATTTCCACTCATCATGAGAAGTAGTTTATTCAAAGGAAGTTGGTCCAAAGTTAGTAGATAAATTTAATTCACAATAATATGAAACATTCATATCATCTACATTACCTAAATCTGAATTATCTACATCACCTCCATATTTTCTTGTAAAACTTTTGGTTCATGGCTTTCCAACCTCTTTAGAATGAACACTTTCAAGTGTCTTTATGAGCCACTTTGGTGGACCTTTCTGAAATGGTCCTAGTTTCTCTAATGATTGAGATGGTGTTTCATTTCCATCAACGTTTGACTTTTCAATCATTTCAATCACATCATCCAAATGAATTTCTTGTTCTGATGAAGTGGTTGGAACTTCTTCATCAGGGGGAGATGGTGCTTCAAAAAGAGATAGGGATCCCCCTTCAAGATGTGGAATCTCATCGTCAAACTCATGATATGTCTTTACATGGTTGAATCTATCCAGATGATTAAGTGGTCGCTCAATTAACTTCTTGTTTACCTCGTTGTAAAAATATAATTCAAACATTCATCGGATATAATTCAAACATTCCCTCAAAATGACTCGCACAAAAGGCAACAAAGGAATTCAAACATACCAGAATTGGAAGGCTCAAGAGAAAAAGAATCCACCGAAACGAACGGACAGAGGGGAGGTGAGGGGGCAAGGACTCACTCTGTGATTGGTTACTCTAAAAATGAAAACCGTCTCGTGAGGCAAATTGTGAAGCAGTCTGGCTAGCGTTATCTAGAAGTTGTTATAATAAACCATTACCATTACCAAACAACAAACCATTACCCTCACGTGGGTATTTCCAGGTGATTGTCGAACCATTCTCACAAAATCCTTGATTTGTGGTATCAGTGCACAGCTTTCTACAATCCTAACACGTTGGAAGCCCATGCTTCATATGATTTCAAAAATTATTATCAAAAGAATAGCAGCAAGACTGGAACCTGTGACTTCAAGAGCGATGCTTATGTCGTTACTCAGTCTCCAAAGTATGGTGATTGCAAATTCCCGAAAGGTTATTATATTAGATTAGAGAAGAATATTTTAAGAGGCTATTGATGGAGTCATGGGTCGTTCCCAGGCAATGCATGTAGAGAAGAAACTCTCGTCGAGAAGAAACGATGAAGTGAATGGACGAGGGGAGAGGATTTCTGAGAGCAGGAGAGTGGAGGAAACCCTAACAACACCTGTGCATAGGTTGACAGAGATGAGGGGCGTGAAGGGCAGAGTAACGTAGAGGGAATAAACAGATAGAATAATTCCAAACATATGAAAGGAGAGAGGATGGGCGTGAATGACAGGATCTGCTCATGGCAGGAGAGATAGATTTGACGGAATAAATAGATCTGAGAAGCGTTTCTGTAGGTGGGAGAGAATCAGGGAATTAAAATCAACTATGATACCACTAGCAAGCATGTTATTGAATAACTCTTGATTGATTTGTATTAACTTGAGACATTCATAAATATAACATGAAGTGACCTTTGGTCTCATCTTCTAAGATGTTTGAATGACTCTTTCTATTCACCTATGATTCTTCATATTTCTCATAAATAATATTTACAAAGTACCTTAATCTCTAAGGATTAGGTATCTAATATATTTATCTCTAAGTTTCTAAGTTTGTTGGAGAGTTTTTATTTTTGAACTAGGAGGTTAGACATTTAACATTTTTTATTCATGAGGTTGTTAGGCTCTATTCCTTTATAAAGAGCCCCTCGTTCACTTGTAAACATGTTGGAGAATAATAGGAAACCATTGTGTCTCATACTTTTGCTAGAGTTGTGCTCATTGGGAATTGTCTTTAGGGTTTTTGTTGTCTAGGGTGACTAGGAGTATTTGTGTTGTAACAAGTTTCTTGGATGAAAGAGCTAGCAAAAGACCACACTAGGAGCATCTTGCTACAACTGGAGGATCTTACAAGGTAGTTGTTTATTCATTCCTTGTAATCTTTAATTGTCTATTTTTCTAGATCTATAACATTGAATTTAGAAAATCATTGATTTTTAATTATTGTTCTAGAATAGAAGTAGAGACTACCTTGTTGCTACTTAGAAAAGGTTTTAATCTAGAACCCTTCCCCCTATAAAAACTTGAAGCATCCAAGTATCTTCATTTGGAGGATTACAAGGCATTTGTAACCCCAAATTTGGTACGAGGACAAAACCTCAAGCAAGATCAAGTATGACCCCACAACCCAAGTGGAAGACAAGCACTGGTGTTATCCATCCTTTCCCCAATCATAGAAAATCATTCAAAATCATTTTTTTTCGTTTAAGCAATCTAAAGTGTGACAAGTATTAATTTTTTTTGGATGTGGATTCAATTTCTCAAATGAAATAGGCTAACGATTTAGGTTAGTGCTTAGCTTGAGTTTTTATGGCAAATTGTTTCATTTCATGCTTGGATCTCTAAAATACGTTTTTCATTTTCTCTCTTGATTTTGGTCGCAATAATTCATAAGAAGAGAGTAAGTGAGCCTTAACATCTTATCTTGAGTTCATCTAAATGATACATGATCTAAAGGACTAAATTGATGCTTAATTGAGAAAACACTTCAATGATTAGTCTATTTCATTTTTTGTTATTGCTAGGTTTAGTCACTTGGTTAAAGATTACCTCTTGAAATTTGACTCTGATGCATGGTCTAATCACACTAATGAACTAAATCGACGCATTAAGGGGCTGAGCGACTTGATGGTTAGGTCATTTTAAAATCCCTTATTGGCTGGAACATATTCTGGTTTGGTTTAAATCCAGCACTTAAAATTTGAACTCAAACAAAACTAAGAGCAAATCAATTCTCAAACAAAGCTTAATACTTGTGGACCCAATGATTTTTTCTTTGATTCTGATGCTGGCATGTTGAAATATCTGCATAATGAAAGTTTGACACAAATCTAGAACACGTTTTAAAGATAACTCGGATCTGCCACGTTTGAAATCAAACTGTGGTTTACTACCATGTTGAGTTTTGATATGGCTTGTAAATAACTCAGATTTGATACATCAGGAGCACGCCATATCTTCATATTTTATGTTACATTTTCTCTTGCCATATATCTCCATTCATTTGATGGGATTTCACATGCTAAATGGTTATATGGCTGGCATAATACTTCTTGGTATCTGAACACATTAAATAATGTTTACGCTACAATTTAACACTTAAACACATATGAGTGCCCGTGGTGTAGAGCAGTCGGTGAGGGAATGCACTGTTAAGGCACTCCGTAAGTGAAGTCATCGGTTCGAAACTTCTGGGGACACCTCAAATCCAACCATGTTAAGGGTTGGTGCGGTCTAGGACGGGTGCGATCCATGGGTGATTTTTACGACTTAGATGCCCTTGGTCGTGGCAGCTCAGCCACAGGCCAATCCTGCAAGTCAGGAATATTTGGCTAACAAAAAAATAAAAAACACTTAAACACATATGGTTATAATGTTTCATAGATGATAATGCTTTGAAGTTTTTCTTATAAGGGCGTCTGGATCAGAAAGTGTAGAATCTACTCTCAAACTGTTGGTTTATAATGATGGGATTTTGATTTGGTATAACTCAGTATTATATGGTGGAAGCATTTGTCATTGAATTCACATTTCACATAACTCTCTCACATATTATTTGGCATAACTAAATCTTAATATTAATATGCTCCCTTGGCTGAATAAGTGAATGATGGCACTCTCTTGAGTTTAAATCTGCAATCTAGAAATAGCCTTTCATAAAGCTTGTGAATGTCATTATTTTATTGAGAATTCAAACTTGCAGCATCTTATTTATCTTAAGCGAAATCTGAAAATTGGAATCTTAAGTCATGTGGATGACTCTTTGTTCAAAATACTACAGTGTTACCTTGCCTTGAATTATAATTTGCAGTGTTACCTTGCCTTGAATTATAATTTGAGACTCCAACACTGAAGCATTTACTTTGTAGTTGAAATTCACATTAAAATTGCCTTTCATTCCAGCATAATTGATGCATGGTTCACATGTTGTAATTATGGAATCTAGCACTTGAATCATTGTCTCATAGTTTGATCTAAGCAAAACAGCTAGCACTTTCTTTCCACACTAATTTGTCACATGTACTTTGAATTCCATCATTTCTTGTGAGTGACTTTACACTTATTGTCATTTCACATTTCCTTTCATGGTTAACAGCTAGTTACAAATGTGTTTTGAATTGTGGCATATATATTTTGGATTGATCGAATAAATCAACTTTGCACTCATTACATCACATCTTCTTCACATCTTTAAAGGGAAAATTGATTGTTTGGTCAAACACATCATTAATCAACCTAAGCTAATACTACTCCCATGCTGCAACGCATTGGTTAGGTTGACTTTAGGGACATCCAGGGGCTAGGAAATCCCATCTCCTTAGTCTAAAGTGAGAGGCAAGGCCACTGAGGTCACAGTGGGCAGCTTGCCTAGTAGTTGTCTCAAGGTTCTTCGTTGTGATTAGGACTTTCCCATCTAAAGAGATTTTGAGTGGTAACACGATCATTAAATTTGAAATTGATCAAGACTCTATCTTTCAAAACCATCATTAACATTAAATGCAATTATGAAATATGATCGCAACCTCATCTTTCCATGGAGGGTCTCCTCAGCATTATTATCATAAAATTAGACACTTTGGCTTAGCAATTGAAATTGTTGTTAGATAATAGCTCATGTGACCAATGACAAAATCACATGATCTATAAACTATTGAATCTATGATTCTAGATAGTTGGTCAAAACAAATCTTAAAATAAAATAAAAAAGACATTCAAGGACAAAGGCAACATTGATCTTGATGAAAAAATGCACACATAGCATTGAAATTGTGTTTGTAAGCTATAACAAATGTGTGTGTGTGCATGGATAAGGTGAGAACGTTGTCGACACACTTATGAGGGATCCATTTCCAAGTTTGGCATTCAAATGAATTTTTTTAGCACCTCCCACTAGGTAAAACCTTAGTTTTACTCTATCTAAGAAAACACTTTTAGGGTAGTGAAACTCATGCTAGGGTGGTGCCCCTAGCACTACTCCATGTAGACAACTACAATGGAACCAATGGTTTTTCAACCCATAGCCCCATTTTCATTTTATCATGAGTTGCAACTCACGACCTAAAGCCATTCAAACACACAAGCAACATTTGTCCTAGGGGAAAAAAAACATTGAGCATCAAATTTGTGTTTCATAAGCTCCAACAAG
>ML806229.1:55780-117190 GCA_009831015.1 Picea engelmannii | reverse complement strand
CCAATTTTTCTTTATCTATTACTGATGATGATCCCAAAACTGTCAGGGAAGCAGTGAATTCAGAGGATAGTAAACTCTAGAAGAAGGCCATGGTTGAAGAAATGGATGCCTTGGATAAGAATGAGGCATGGGATATAGTTGAGTTGCCAGTTGGAAGAAAATTTGTTGGTAGCAAATGTTGTTTAAGAAGAAGTTTAATGCACAAGGTAAAGTGGAGAAATACAAATCTCGGTTAGTAGCAAAAGGTTATTCCCAGGTAGAGGGAATTGACTTTGGTGAGATTTTTTCTCCTGTTGCTAAATTAACTTCTATTAGATTTCTTTTATCTATTGTTGTTGCTTTTGATCTTGAAGTGGAACAGATGGATGTGAAGACAACATTCCTACATGGGGATCTGGAAGAAGATATCTACATGAAGCAGCCATAAGGCTTTGTAGTGAAGGGAAAGAAAGAGCTGGTTTGTAAGCTAAAGAAGTCACTATATGGTCTGAAGCAATCACCTAGGATGTGGTGACAAAAGTTTGACACATACATCCTTGGATTGGGATTTGTAAGAAGCAGGGCTGATCACTGTGTATATTCCAAGCAGGTTGGTAATCACTTCATTTATGTAGTGTTGTATGTTGATGACATGTTGTTGGTAGGAAATAACATGGATGTTATCAAGGAGGTGAAATCACAGTTATCCTCCAAATTTGACATGAAGGATCTCAGTGTTGCTAACTTCATTCTGGGAATGGAGATTAAAAGAGATCGCACAAACATGAAACTCTGGTTGAATCAGAGAAAATATGTTGAGAAGATATTGCAGAGGTTTAATATGCATGGAAGTAAACTGGTCAAGGTTCCTATTCCTATAGGTGTAAAGTTATCTGCAGACCAGTGTCCCAAGACACATGAAGAAAAAGAGGACATGTCCCATGTTCTGTATGCCAGTGCAGTTGGCAGTTTGATGTATGCAATGATCTGTACTAGACCGAACATTGCACATGCAGTGGGAGTTTTGAGCAGGTGTATGTCAAAACCAGGGAAGGAGCATTGTACAATAGTAAAGAGGGTTTTCAGGTATCTTCGTGGCACTACCAGTTATGGATTGTGCTACCAAGGAAGAACAGGATTGGACAGAGTGGTGGACATACATGGCTTTGTTGATGCATACTGGGCTAGAGATATGGATCGCAAAAGATCTACAAGTGGGTATGTGTTTAACCTATTTGAAGGAGCAATCAATTGGATGATCAAAAGACAGGTTGTAGTGGCACTCTCAACTACAGAAGTTGAATACATGACAACCACTCATGCAAGCAAGGAAGCAGTATGGTTACAAAGATTGTGTTCAGGTATTGGGTTGGTACAACAAGCGGTGAGATTAGATTGTGACAGTCAGAGTGCAATCTTCTTGGCAAAGAAACCAACTTATCATTCCAAGACAAAGCATATTGATGTTCAGTATCACTTTGTGAGGGACATGGTTGAGGAAAAGAAGGTGTTGCTGGAAAAGGTTGACACTTTGAAGAATGTTACAAATTCATTGACAAAGTCTGTGAGCACAGAAAAGTTCTCCTGGTGTAGAGTAGCAATGGGCATTTCTGCCCTGAATTGTTGACTATATAATCCCCTAGACCCCTAGATGCAAAGAAAACAATAAGTGGGAGAATGTTGGGTATGTGTTATATTCTTTGCATGTGTGTGTGTGGGCGCGTTAGGTTCGACAACTGCGTCTGACGATCCCCCTAGTAGTGCTCTTTGTGTCATGTGCGCCGGGTGCTTTCCTAGGGGGGTCCCAAAGGGGGGCAGGTATGCCCCCCCTGGTTACGCGCAACGTTCAGGGCAGCGCCCCAGAATTTTGTTTTTGGGCGGTTTTTGCTATTTTTAACGGATTTTGCTATTTTTAGCGGTTTACTAAATTAATCCCGGATTAAGGGATTAGGGTTTTGGTATCTACGGAATACCTAAAAACATTGTATATATTGTATGGTGAATGGTGAAATTCGAATAATGAATATAAGAAAGGTTTTCCTGATTGAGGGTTTCCGGTATAAAATCTCTGTGTATTCTGTGTATGAGCGATTGATTAAATTATGTTTTGCTTAAGAATCTATATGCATTGCTTTACTTCACAGGTTTAAAACTTACAACTAGAACCAAGAAAGCACACCTTTCTCCAAAGATAACGCACTAGAAAGATAATCCCAAGACCACAAACCAAAGATTAGTCACCACGACAGTAGTTGCAGCTCTCCTCCAGACTTGCGCACTACTTGTCTTGTATGAGATTGTGAGTGAGTGTGAATCTAAATGAACTCAAACACCCTCTACTTATAGTACTCTTTGTCACCTGTCTAGGTCGACTTCTCTTTTTGGAGGGTAATACTTAATATTATTTATTTTATTGAGCCAACTTGTCTTCTAGGGTTCTCACACATCCGTTTAGGGTTTCTATGGCTTCTAGAATATTCTATTCTAGTCAGAGGTTACACATGGAGGTTAATACCTCCCACAACTACCATAATATCAACATGATGAACTGCGTTATCTTCTACAGGAATTCCAAAGTTTGAATTTGTAGAATGAAAATGGATGTAATTTCCATAATGCTTCCCTTTTGACAATTAAGCAACCAAGTGACACAACTCTCTTTGTTCAATATTTAATGTAGTAATATGTCTTTTATGCTGCAAGAGTTTGTCCATTATAACTTCAACCTGAGAGTTGGTATTGTTTTCTTGGTCCACCATTTTCTCTTGATTGAATTAATTGAACTCTCATGTCTGTCAATTTCCTCATCATGGTGCCTAGGATCCCTCCTGGTCTCTTGTAATTCCTTGTAATCCATCTGACAAACGTTGTAGTCTAGGTCGTAAAACATGAGAGGATAATCACCAATTTCGGGGTTGCCAGACTTGCAATGAGATGGAGAGGCAATCAAGACCCAATGTAAGAGAAACAAAGGAACATGGCCTACTTCAATAGAGGGGTTGAGACCAAGGCATAGTTGACCTAGAATCCACAGAGCACACTAGTTCAAGTCCCCCAACACTAGCATAGAAGCAGAGAAGAACCATACAAAACATGGAAGAGACATGAACCTTACCACAAAAACTATTATTGCTTTAATTCGAGACTTAGAGAAAAAACAAAGTACCTCATACCTAAGTTTCCAAAGGAGAGCCACCAAAATTCTTCCAAGGTGATGACTGGATGCCCCAAGAAGCCGAGATTGAGAAGCACCAATGCCACCATGGAGATAGCCAGACATACACTCGCCCAACTTGGCCTTAAAACTTAATACCAAAACCCAGGGAAATCCAAGCACAATGCCATAATCCCACCACGCTTGTGCCAAACATGAATAGATAATTCAAAAACATGCGCGGGGTGGGGTTACATATGTGTGATATGAGAGGAGGAGTCTCTTCTCACACTTCCTCACTCCATGTACATTGTGGGCCTTGCAAAGAGCCATGTGTCCACTTAAATTAATGATATGTGGGATGTACTTCATTAATAATGGGACATGTTGGTGATACTCTTTACCATTCATGACAATTGTTCCCACCTTTTTCATTGTTGCTTGATTAACATATTGATACACAACTAGATTGTTTTCCCACAAGCTATGAAAGAATTTCACATTTACAATTGAGTTTTTAACATGTCTAATCCTCTTGATCATTGATGTTAATCAAGAATCTAGAGGATTTTAGTCCAAAACATATGCCTAATGGCGATTTTAGAATCCCCTACCGATATCAAACTTGAAATGTGAAGATTTTTGGCAAGATTCAAACCTTGCTAAAGTGCATAGGCTTCGACCCGATTGTTAGAAAAAATACCAAGGCTCCAAGCATAGGTATATATAGATTTTCCTTCGGTGTTAAGGATAGCCCCTCCTGCGCCTACCACCCCTATTAAATTTCTTTGATATTGATGGTTAATAATTTGTTTATTAAATCTATAATATCTATCTATCTATATGATTTTTAACTTTAAATTATAATTTTGATTTATTTAATATTCATATTTCACAATTTTTTATTAGAATTATATATATAATTTTAAACTATGGTGCACATTGTATAACTTTTATTTATACAATATTTTATAATCTGAACCTGCTACACACCTAAGCGTCATCTCATGCATCACCTGCCTATTAATACACAACTAAGTGTCATGCCATGCATCACCTATGTGTTACACTCCTTCCTAGGTTTGATTATTGGTGTGATATACCTATTTTGGACACAGCTATTACTAGTGATAACTACTACACTCCACATGCTATTCCCACTGATGATTACTGCAATCCACATGCAACCTAATTGAATAAAAACACATGAACCTGTGCTTTCCACATGTCATTCAGCTAACGGCCTTCCATATCCGAGTCAGCATGTGAGTCCTCATGCGCATCGCATCGGCATTTGGGAACAGGGCATCTATGCATGCTTATTCTATTAATCAACCAACTTGCATATTCTCCACATGATATAGGAGAAGGGCAGTTGATACTTACACAGGGTTGGGTGGGTTTTATTTGCATCCGGGAGATCACCATTTTGGAATCCCATTTCCGCAGACCCATTTTTTCCCCACAGAAAATATGGGGATTGTCAAGCTCGCTATCGGGGATGCCGCAATAACGTTTCTGTGGGTGTTTGGGGCATCATGCCTGGGTGCAGGGACTTCGATCATAGCCTCGAATTTGGGTGTGCAGGGTCCCATGACGCTGCTTATAACCACCTCCCTGTTATTTCTACTTGTGTTTCTGTTCTCCTTTCTGGGACAAGTCATGGGCGGAGCTACCTGGAACCCCACTGTCTCAGCTGCTGCTTTTGCTTTGGGTGTTGGCAATGATAACCTGATAAGCATGTCTATTCGATTCCCTGCCCAGGTATGAAATTATTTCTCTTGGTTTATATATATATATATATATATATATATATAATGTGCATGCAGTTGTGGGTTCTTGTGGGATTTGGGTGTTCTTTGATATCATTTGTTTGAGTGAGTTTGGCGTTAGTTGTCAAATGGTTAAATCAAAATATTTTTAGTGCTTTTTAGTGCTCAAATCCAGGTTCAAAATCCCCAGAAGATGTGTCATGTCTTGGAGAATGGGTGGAAGTCCTGGGACTTCCTACTAGGAAACTGCGTCTTCTCAGGAGCTTGAAGCCCTCACTGAGATAGTAGGTCTGAAAATCCAAAGTTTTTCAGATTGGCCAACGGGGTTTACACCAACTTGGGATTTGAGATATGGATGCTAATTCCGGAAACGAGGTTGTGTTTACTCCAATTTGGGATTTCGGATATGGGTGCTAATTCTGGACATGAGGTTGATCTGATGGAAAAGGGGAAGTGGAGAATTCTAGATTTGCAGTTCTATCTCTCTTTAGAGATAGCAACACGCTTACGATAGCCATTAACAATGGTGGGTAGTGTTAAGGAAGAGCTTAGTGGCCACAAGCTACTTAATACTATTGTAATTCTGGAAGGTATTTGACATTTCAGAGTTGGTTTCTACTAACACTCTCTTTAGAGATAGCAACACGTTTACGATAGCCATTGACAATGGTGGGTAGTGTTAGAGAAGAGCTTAATGGCCACAAGCTACTTAATACTATTGTAATTAGGGAAGGTATTTGACATTTCAGAGTTGGTTTCTACTCAACACATGTTTAACCAGTCAAATTGATTTAAGTGGATCTTAATAGGATACTTTATTCTTTAATAAAATATAGGTAAAGTAAATAGTAGATTGAACCTGAAATATGTTTACATGATCAGTATTTAGACAAATTAAAATATGTAAGTGATTATTATAATTATTCACATAAACAGTTTGATATTGTTACTTTTCCAGAGTTATTGGGAGATATTCTTCTATTTCTTAAGAGTTCTTCTACAACTCATCATCATTATAAGCTTTGCTGCTGTTCTCCTCATCTATATTTGGCATAATTAAGTGTATTTCTGGTTATTTTGATGACTTGATTCAGAACAAGTGGTATACTATCATCTAGGTTTGCTCAATTGGTTGAGCAATCTATCCAAGGTATGTTGCGGGAGACCATAGGTCATAGGTTCAATCTGGTTGAGTCCCTTAGAGTTACAAGCCACTGTCTTGGCAGGTGGTTGAACTACTTTCTATCAGGATATTATGAGAAAGTGGGGGATCCAGCCAGGCTTTCCTTGGAAAAAATCCCAAGGGGTTAGCTCAACTGGTTGTTGCCAATGTTACTGGGCATTTGGCTAGTTCTATGCCAGCAGGTGACATGTTCGAATCCCCTGGGTGAGGTGCACCAGTCTAAACTGAGATACCATCCACAAATGCGGGGAAGCATCCCTTTGGTTTCCCTTTGAGGGATGTTGCCTGAGACAAGGACATCGATTGTATAGTTATGTGCGTCGTCAAAGTAAAGCCCCTTACAGGATTACCAAACTGTATCCCCGTGTCCTCTATTTAGGGAAGACAGACAAAAAAATTGGAATTGGGTGTCTATGTACAACTTTGATTGCCTCTGACAAATCAACGATGAACTGCACCTGAGAAAGACGTTGAAAAATAATTTGATTTTTTGTATTGAAATTGAACTCAAATCATACAACATAATCAAGATTTCACATCTATTGTTTAGTCGGAAAAGTCTGTAATCATCTATAAAAGAGTCTTGGAATTAAGTAAAAACGTAAACAACTTTGACAGGCAGTAAGATTGTGGAAACCAGTGAGAAGTTCTACATCTGCTTCTCCAAAAAAATCATTCCGTGGTCTAGTCCAAGAATGC
This sequence comes from Picea engelmannii, assembly GCA_009831015.1. Taxonomy (NCBI): domain Eukaryota; kingdom Viridiplantae; phylum Streptophyta; class Pinopsida; order Pinales; family Pinaceae; genus Picea; species Picea engelmannii. Next base: position 110,403 of record ML806229.1, on the reverse strand, counting down.
GTTTTGATGCACCTTTTAGCAACTTGAGCTATCCCATGCATATACATAAGATAGATGCGTACCATTATTGGCCTGTGAAGAGCTCTACCCAAGTCAGTGTGAGAATGTGGGTGCCAAATAAGCATGGAGTTATGGTTGAGCCATGAGCTTTGCCAACTCAAGAAAAAAAATCAATGTTTCCCTCTATCTGGTTAGAGGGGTACAAGGACAGTATCAGGCGAACTCAAATTAGTATAAGTTTAATCACAACAAATTATTGAGCTTTGGATTGTGGAACATGACTCTCAATTACAGAAGAACTAGGTCCTTTGTGAATCTCTAACACAACTAGTAAAATGTCATCTTGTTAAGGTCCCTCTGTTATTGTTTAGTAATTCCTTATGTCAATCTCGTTTTCTTAACCCATGTTTGTAGTGTGATTGATTTGCTTTCAAAATAAAAGCTAGACAGTTGCAAAGATATTGATTCTTTGCTGTCATGTATAGCAGCTTGTGGCAAAGAAGGATTATGAAGTGCTGTATGTGTAAGGGGTGTTGTGACGTTGATATGTGAAGTCTGGTCTGGAAAATTGAATAAAACTTGTCAAATTTGGGTCCTATGTAGTATTTGTACGCTATTCGTACTCTTTTGGGGTTTAAGTTTTGTTGTGGATGTAGTTTGTTTCACCTTGTTGTAATTTAGATTTCAAGTAAATTCTCAGGATTTGTACATATGTCAACAAATCGACGTCTCTGTTGTGTCATGCCCACCGAGGTTGGTACTCGGTAAACATCTCCTTGGATTGTTATACATCATATTATTCTGTATTTTGTGGAGAAGTATACTCAATTTGAAGTATACTTGGTTTTTTATTCAATTTTTTTATCAGTGTGAATGCCTGAACTCATAATCGTGGATAACACTGCTCTTTTTCAACCACTTTTCGATATGCATTAGAAAAGACATAGATATGATCTACTAACACCACTATAGATGAGGTGAACTGTAGTAAGATTTACTTCTAAAGTTGCAGTTACTGTGTTGTTGAATATAATCCAGCCATGGCAATGGGGCCAATCTTGTGCACATTATGTGAATCGATTTGGCATTCACTAGGCTTGTGGATCACTTTTTGTTACTAGACTTGAGGCCTAGTAGAGTGAATTTTTGTTTTCGGAGGTCGTTAGGGCATAATTAATGACGTACTATGCACTGAAAACCACTATTTGCAAGCCATCAACGATAATATACTTCATCTTTCAAAATGCTTCACATATCGAATATGTCTCTAATCTGCATTACAAAATGAATCACTCAGTCTGATTGCACTGGTTTATGTTTCTGAATTTTCAAATAAATAGTTACATGCATATTCATGTAGTCCTTCAAGGCTTCAGTGTTCAGTCAAGTAACACGGACTTTACATTTTGCTTAGATCTGTCCTGTGAATATTTTAGATTTCATTTTGAGATAGATCATAGACCGCTCACATTCCCAATGTTTAATTTGATAGCTCTCTATTTCTACAGGCAGCTGGAGCTGTAGGTGGGGCCCTGGCAATCATGGAGCTCATGCCTGCATCGTACAAACACATGCTTGGAGGCCCTTCGCTAAAGGTTGACTTGCATAGAGGAGCGATTGCAGAAGGAGTGTTGACATTTCTGATCAGTTTTATGGTTCTTCTTATTATTATGAAAGGACCAAAAAGCTCCTTCTGGAAGTCATGGATGATATCATTAGTAACCATTATATTAGTCTTGGCAGGTTCCGGGTATACCGGACCATCCATGAACCCAGCTAACGTAAGTATGATTGCCATTGTTTAATTATTTGATACCATAGCTCTTTCATCAAGTTACAAATATGGTTTCTTGATGTTTATTATTCAAGAGTCTTCCTAATCCTATGGGTTTAGGCTCATATCATTTTGCATTAAGGYTCCTCTTACATGCACCCTGGGTTTGCACACTAAATTCTAAATTTTCTAGTTTGAGTTTGCATCTAAGTCTCTATGCATACATTTGGGTGATTTTCAAGTGTGGTAAGATTTTACGGTTTATTGTTTTGGTCAATACAACATTGTGACAAGAACGAAATAWTATTGGATGGTGTTTCATGAAATTCCAAAATGGGAACATGTGTTCCTTCATAGCAGTTCACAYCCTTMAAAAATTCTGTCCTACTCCTGTTATCATTTTGWTCTCTAAACCTGTAATCCATMAGGTGCAGCCTGCACCTAAACTGCCTCATTAWCAAAATGTAGTTCCACCTATTGTACTTTTTTYATATGCCCTGAGACATGTTATCATCGAGATCCTGGTTGCAACTTTCTAGCCAAGTAGTGAAGTCTTTGAGTGTTATCTTTGGGTTCAAAGAATCTACGTTGAAGCTGCCCTTCTTGTCTAGAAATSACAGGGCCGCAGTTACCAGCTTCAGACATTTATTCATARGCTTGCAATTTTTTTCTATGTTTTTATTAGGTATTGTCACTTGACATTTCTGACACTTGTTTTACATGTTGCTGCTGCKTGGACTCTATATGGCACTACTATATTTGAGGTTACATTTAATTTGGATTGCTTTACTTGCAGGCATTTGGTTGGGCATATGTCAATAATCGACATAATACATGGGAGCAACTGTATGTCTATTGGATTACTCCCTTCATCGGATCCATTTTAGCAGCTTGGATTTTAAGACTCATTTCTCCACCCGGTTCATCAAAAAAGGAGAAGAAAGCATAAGCATGTCTTCACAGAAAAATTATCTACCTTTTTTTCCTTCAGAACTAAAGTAGAGTTAGAATACATCTGAGGAGAATTCAGCTAAAAATTGTCATATTTGGTTATTGATAAACTAAATTGGGGTTTCCATAACACTATGACTGCAAAGGTGAGCAGTTATTTGTAAGCAAATTTCTTCCTTCTGCTATTTATTTGATCTTGAGTCCTTCATGCTGGCTTAAAATGATACTCTATTTGGCATTGCAGCAAAAGAATATCAGTGTATATTTTGCAAATTCTCTTCATCATTGTTAAAAGCATAGTGGCATAGGTGCTTCTATTCCCCAGGCCATCCCTGTACCCACCATATTGGGCATCCTAATGGTCTCCTTTACCAAGGGAAATTGTTGTACCCCTGTGCTCATAATTCAAAAAGTTTCATCCTTTTCGCCCCGCACCCACACCTACCCATGCAAACATAGGTGAAAAACTGTGCTTCATCTTCTTTTATCACCTTGACTGAATCATCTCTTATATTGTTGGAGCATCACTTTAGCTGGCTTACATTTATAATTGTATATAAGAACTTTGATATCTTAGCCAACCTTGTACTGTTTGGGGCCTGGCAATAGGAAGGATACAGTTGCATTTATTCATCAAATTCAACATAGTAACAGTCACACTGAAAAAAGAGATGAAATAAATATATGCTTCCGGTATATAAAATACTACTGCCACCATATTAAATCAATGCCAAGGTTCATTTTTTAAGCTGCTCAGGATTTAGTTCAGTATTCAGCAACTAAGCACATATACAAGATAATAATTGTTAACAGTTGTCAATACTCAGTTTACATTCCCTCCCCCCAAAAAGTCTGTTGATATGATCATGTGCGGTGGATAAGATTATTGAGACTACATATAGCGCTGGAGAACAGATTACTATGGTGGACAATGGCTTGTGACATTTTTGACAATAAATGGCATGCATATAATATTTTATATATTTTATACTTTGCAATGGCTTTTTACTCATGTCTTTTTGTATTTTGAATGCAATCAAATCACATGCATATAGTGTTTTAAGAGGTTTGTTAGAGATTTAGTTTGTATTCAAGATAATTTTTTAATGAAACATGCTTCGATTAATCTATTAATACACAATACAATATAATACAAGTACATAGCATATTAAAAAAAACTGGGTTGAAGGTGGGCTGAATGGGTTTACATAAATATTCTCTTATGTAATAAATGCCTGGATAGTTAAAATCTATGAAAATCCATCCTGGGTTGAGTTTATTACATCCTTGCAAAAACCAAAAACATAGATTTTGAAGATTAATGCCCAGTAATGACAAAGTTTCATAAGCAACATAAACATTAAATGGGTTTACATAAATATTCTCTTAAGCAACATAAACATTAAATGGGTTTACATAAATATTCTCTTATGTAATAAATGCCTAGATAGTTAAAATCTATGGAAATCCATCCTGGGTTGAGTTTAGTACATCCTTGCAAAAACATAGATTTTGAAGATTAATGCCCTGTAATGAAAAAGTTTCATAAGCAACATAAACATTAAATGGTGTGGCACCTAGGGCTCCACTCCAAAAGAGAGTGGGTCATCGTCATTCAATTGTGAGGGCCACTTCAAGGCATTCGGCGGCTCAGTAATAATTAGAAAGTCCCAAGCATCATTGACATCTTTCTAGGTTTTTGTTCCTTTCCAAAATAATTATTTCCAAAATAATTAGAAAGCCCCAAGCATCGACATCTTTCTAGGTCTTTGTTCCTTTCCGAAATTCCGAAATCATCAAGGGGATCCATGGTATTTGTTAATTGTCATTATGGTGGCCAACTTTGTCATCTATTCTCTCTTGTATTGCACAACTTGCTTGATGTTTTTTGTGTTGACTAGACACACCCATCTAGATTGTTTAGATGACATTTGGTGTCATTGAAAAGGGATTGGGTTTGACCCCACTCATTATATATGTGTGGTATCTCTCCAATGTTTGATCTCCCCAAAGTAAACAATGTAAACTCAAACAATATTATTCATCATTGCAAATTTGTTGTACAAAAAAATACATGCAACCTTTGTAGGTTTGCACATACCAATGTAAACTCAAACAAGATTATTCATCATGCAAATTTGTTGTACAAAAAACTACATGCAACCTTTGTAGGTTTGCACATACTATTGTGACATTTCAAAATATGAAAGATCTCAATTCTAACTAAATGTTTACACCAAAGTTCATGATCCAAGGTTTGCCACATAATAATGTTGACTAGCAAGTGAACAAGGATGAGGAAATTGACCATAAAAAGTTGAGGCCCAAATCCCAAGTCATTTTGGCTTTTTGACAAAACTAGAAAAGGTGCAATAGGGGCTTATGTGGCTTTGGCCTACCACATAAGGGTGCAATAGGGGCTTATGTGGCCTTGGCCTAGGGTGCAATAGGGGCTTAGATGGCCTTTGCCTACCACATAAGGCACACATGTGTAGGGTGATTTCTATGTAACACAAGTCTTGATCCACTCCAAGTCCCCCCTTTTTCACTAACCAATAAAATATGGTTATTGAGCCCAAGAGGAGCCTTCCAAACTACATAGAATATATAGTGTCAAGTAAATAATTTAGAGCTCACTCTCCTAATCTTGTTTGAGCTTAATATTGAGGGGGTTTGACTAAACAATTTGTATTCATCAATTGACTTTTATCATATACTCTTCTAATCTTGTTTGGCCTAATATTGAGGGGCTTTTGACTAAACTATTTATATTCATTAATTGATTTTTATCATACAAAGTGTTTCTTTTTACAAACAATGATTCCACGATGATGCTAAACTTGAAGGATAATGTCTTTTAAGAAAAATACTCTTGATTTTACCAATAATAAATTTATTTGAGATATTCAATTAAAAGTATCCTTTAGTTTCATATAGAGAACCCAATCCCTCTACATTATTTTGTGTGCCTATATAATGGGTGCCTATTATACAAAGGACTTCTTTTTACAAACAATCATTCCATGATGATGCCAAGCTTGAAGGGTGATGCCTTTGAGACAATACTTTTGATTTGACCAAAACTAAATTGATTTGAGTTTCATTTAGAGAGTCCAATCCCTCTACATTGCTCCATGTGCATAGATAAAATATACTTATGACACAAAGGTATTTTTTTACGAACAATAATTCCCTGAGGATGCCAAAATTGAAAGATAATGTCCATGAGATGATACTTTTGATTTTACCAACATTGAATTCATGTGAGTTCTTCAATTAAAACTATTCTTGAATTTCGTCTAAAGAACCCAATCCCTCTACATTGCTCCATGTGCCTGGATAGAGGTACATAGAAGTATGAAGGGCAACCACATATTTTGAAAAATGTTCAGGTTATGGAAGTGTGTAGAAAAGAGATATAACAAGCATGCACATACACATGAAAAGGAGTTTCATCGAATACTCAAATCAAATTCACATACCTATATGTATTGATAAAATATGACAAGTACATGTCATAATATATTGTGTAGCAATTGAATTCTTGAGAAGGATTTGAATGCCTAGACATGTGAACTAATAACATAATCTGATGATGCAAATGTTCCATTCAAAATTTCCTTTATATTCTGCCTTGTCTATTATAATACACGAGTGTAAGGCCCTTAAATTGGGCACTTAGATTGATTACCTTAAACCTTTATAGGGATATAATTTGCAAATTTGGAGAACCTACTTTGTTGTTTTAATTGCTAAATATACTATTCTCATGTGTTAAACCTCTTTGTTTTAATTGGTTGCAGGGCATTTCAAGTAAGGGGAGGAGGATGCAAAAACATTGCTCATGTGATTCTATTTAATGAGTAATTGTACATCACTGTGTAAATTTTTCATTTTGTCATAAGGCCTACTACAAGATTCCCTTAGTCTTGGGGTTGTTTCAACTTCAAGCAAGCTTTGAGAATTTTGGTAGCATTTAGGATTTTTCCTTTATATATAATTCCTATTTTTGTGAATGAAAATAACAACTTATATTATTTGTTTTAATTTACATATATGTAGAAATTTCAGTGATACACTGTTTTTGTTAAGCCAATTATTTTTTCATATTTTCCTCTAATAATTAGATAGTTGTTATGAAATGGTATTGAAGAGTTTGCTACAATAATAAACTTAGAGGTATATTACTCCATCAATATGCTATATTTTAAACTCATTTAGTATTCACAACTCACTTCCAAATGGGAAGTAACAAAATAACAACTTCTTTAGACCAATGATTCTAGGTTTCTAGATTTGATAACTCTTAACACCTCTCTACGATAGCTCATCTTCAACAAAGGAAAATAACAACCTATCATCTAAAACCTTAGTATTCTTTAAACCTCATTATTTTTTTAAGTCTGCAATTGGGCAAACTTTAGAATACATAATGTATACAAATCAACAACTCTCCTTATGCCACTTGCCAATTTAAAAGTATAAAATGCATTTCATAACAATTAAGAATAAGATTAAGGAGAGTACATCTTCATAATGTAGATTTTCAAATTTGATGCCTTCCAAACGAGATGACGTTTCAACCCAAGCTCCGAGTTTTTTTCCCATGAATGTAGTCAATTGGATTGTCCTTTCATCCAACCTCGAAAACCATTTCAATTTCTAGGCCCTTCTAGCCCTTGGCTCTCAAAACAAGAATAAGCACAATAGGGAATCTAATATAATGAAATAAACAATTTAACCAATTAATAGAATGTCCATAAATATCCAAATTCAAATTGAGAACCAAGCACACATTCCTGCTAACACAAAATGCCAAGAGTTAAATAGTTAAAAATAAATTAACCCCTTTTGCATTGTCTTGTTCACTTTTTTTCATTCATGGAAACTCCTTGCTTAAGACATCTCTCACCAATTCCCATGAGTTCCTTTCACACCTAAACTTAGAAAGGCTCTTAGTTGGACCACTGTATCATGACATCCTAAGTTCTCCCTCCTATGAAAGATCCCCACCTTGTATCCCAACCACACACTTAATCCAACTTTTTATTTTATTTAAGTTACAAACTTAGGGATGGAGTAGTGCTAGAGACACCATTCTCCCGTGAGTTTTATCACTGTAAAAGTGTTTGTTGGACAAAGAATAAAACTAGGGTTTTGCCTAGTGAGATGCATTAGAAAAATGCATTTGAATGCCAAACTTGGAAATTGCTGCCCAAAATATCGTGGACAACATCTTCACCTTGTCCATTCCTAAAGACACATTGCTAGAGCTTACATAATGCAATTTTGATATTCAATGTCCCGCCCTCCCCCCCTTGGGACAATTGTTGTCTTGTCCCTAAACGACTATTTTCCATGAGTTGCAACTAACTATAAATGCAAATGAGGCCACCGATCAACGAGTCCTTAGTTCCCTTACATTATTTTACATGGATTAACACGAGGGGCGTTATTATCCCATGAGTTTCACTACCCTAGAAGTATTTTCTTGAATGAAGAAGAAAACTAGGGCTTTGCCTATTGGGAACCATTGGAAAAATTACATTTGAAGGTCCAAATTTGAAATCATTGCCCCAAAAGCATGTGAAAGTGCTCCCACCTTGGCCATGCCCAAACATACTTGTTGAAGCTTATGTAACACAATTCCAATGCTTGATGTGTTTTTTTAATCCTAGGGACCAATGTTGCCTCTGTCTTTGAATGGCTTCGGGCTACGAGTTGCAACTCATGAAAAAATGCAAGTGGGGACACATATTGATGAGTTGTTCATTGGATTTGCATACAAGCGTAGCATTGCGGTCACCATTCTCCCACATTTTCACTACCTTAAAAGTGTTTTCTTGGATGAAGAAGAAAACTAGAATTTTTCCTAGTGGGAGGCATTGGAAAAATGCATTTGAAGGTCAAACTTGGAAATGGATATCCTGGAAGCATGTGGAGAGAATTATCATCTTGGACATGCCAAAACACACTTTCTGGAGCTTATATAATGTAATCTAATGCTTGGTGTGTTCCCCCCTGCAAGACCATTGTTACCTTTGTCCCTGAATGACTTTGGGTTGTGAGTTTCATCTCAAGATAAATTGAAAATGGGCCATGGATCGACGAGTTGTTAGTTCTATTGCACTCGTCTACATATATTAGTGTTAGGGGATCCATTCTCCCATGAATTTCATCACCCTAAGAGTGTTTTCTTGGATGAAGAAGATAACTAGTTTTCCCTAGTGACAGGTATTGAAAAACACATTTGAATGTCAAACTTGGAAATGGCTTCCATGGAAGTGTGTGGATATAATTCTCACCTTGTCCATGCCCAAACACACTTGTTGAATCTTTCAAAATGCAATTTTGATGTTCAATGTGTTTTTTTTCCCCCTCAAGACCAATGTTGCCTTTGTCCCTAAATGGTTCTAGTTCATGAGTTCCAACTTGCAATAAAATGAAAATGGGGCCATAGATTGATGATCCATTGGTTCTATTTTACTCATCGACATAGATTAGCTTTAGATTTACCATTCTCCAATGAGTTTAACTACCCTAAAATTGTTTTCTCAGATGAAGAAGAAAACTAGGGTTTTGCATATTGGGAGGCATTGGAAAATTGCATTTAAAGGTCTAACTTGGAAATGGATTCTCTATTAGTGCATGGACAATGTTCTCACCTAGTACATACCCAAACAAATTTTCTAAAACTTAAGAACACAATTTTGATGCTTGGAGCGTTTTTTTTTTGCCCTTGAGACGAATGTTGCCTTTGGGTATGGCTTTATGTCATAGATTACAACTTGTGATAAAATGAAAAGGTGGCCATAGATAATGAGTTGTCAGTCTGGGTAGTTCTAGGGGTGTCATTCTCCCCTAAGTTTCACTGTCTTAAAAGTGTTTTCTCAGACAAAGAATAAAACTAGGGTTTTGCCTAATGGGAGGCATTGAAACAATCCATTTGAGGGTAAAACTTGGAAATGGTTGCCTGATCCGGATTTATGTAGGAACACAATGAAATACAGAAATACACATACACACAGAGATGCAGCGGAAATAAGACTTCATTTCATTAATAACAAATGACTGAAATATGCTTACAGACAGAATGGAAATAAACTAGCTAGGGCGTTGGTAGCTTATCTCTGAGAAGAGATGTGGCCGCTACTCGCATCCGTGAGAAGATGATTACATGAGGCTCTGAAGGCCCTTTTACAATAAACGGGAATGCCAAAAGTCCTAGACATCCAAAAACCTAACCCTGGGAGATGAAGCACCAAAAGTCATGTGGGCCCCGTTTGGGTAAGTTGGTACATCAACTTCCCGGGGTCGTAACTTTTGCATACGATCTCCGTTTTAGGCGTATGATAGCCCATTGGAAAGATCTATCCGAGGACTTCAACATTTTCCACAAAATTTCATGATGAAATTTTGTGACGCAACATACCCCAAAAAACGTCGTTTAGGGCCTCAAAACGGCTCCAGAAGTTCAGGACCTGAAAAACTGCTAAAAATAGTAAACTGTGCGAAAACTACAAAACTGAAAGAAGAAATGGTGGGGGTCCAATTGGAATAGGTGGGTGGCCACCAATATCCACTTGGATCATTGCCCCAAAAGAAAATGGACAACATTTTCACCTTGACCATGCCTAAACACGCTTGTTGGAGCTTATGAAACACAAATTTGATGCTCAATGTTTTTTTTCCCCTAGGACAAATGTTGCTTGTGTGTTTGAATGGCTTTAGGTCGTGAGTTGCAACTCATGATAAAATGAAAATGGGGCTATGGGTTGAAAAACCATTGGTTCCATTGTAGTTGTCTACATGGAGTAGTGCTAGGGGCACCACCCTAGCATGAGTTTCACTACCCTAAAAGTGTTTTCTTAGATAGAGTAAAACTAAGGTTTTACCTAGTGGGAGGTGCTAAAAAAATTCATTTGAATGCCAAACTTGGAAATGGATCCCTCATAAGTGTGTCGACAACGTTCTCACCTTATCCATGCACACACACACATTTGTTATAGCTTACAAACACAATTTCAATGCTATGTGTGCATTTTTTCATCAAGATCAATGTTGCCTTTGTCCTTGAATGTCTTTTTTATTTTATTTTAAGATTTGTTTTGACCAACTATCTAGAATCATAGATTCAATAGTTTATAGATCATGTGATTTTGTCATTGGTCACATGAGCTATTATCTAACAACAATTTCAATTGCTAAGCCAAAGTGTCTAATTTTATGATAATAATGCTGAGGAGACCCTCCATGGAAAGATGAGGTTGCGATCATATTTCATAATTGCATTTAATGTTAATGATGGTTTTGAAAGATAGAGTCTTGATCAATTTCAAATTTAATGATCGTGTTACCACTCAAAATCTCTTTAGATGGGAAAGTCCTAATCACAACGAAGAACCTTGAGACAACTACTAGGCAAGCTGCCCACTGTGACCTCAGTGGCCTTGCCTCTCACTTTAGACTAAGGAGATGGGATTTCCTAGCCCCTGGATGTCCCTAAAGTCAACCTAACCAATGCGTTGCAGCATGGGAGTAGTATTAGCTTAGGTTGATTAATGATGTGTTTGACCAAACAATCAATTTTCCCTTTAAAGATGTGAAGAAGATGTGATGTAATGAGTGCAAAGTTGATTTATTCGATCAATCCAAAATATATATGCCACAATTCAAAACACATTTGTAACTAGCTGTTAACCATGAAAGGAAATGTGAAATGACAATAAGTGTAAAGTCACTCACAAGAAATGATGGAATTCAAAGTACATGTGACAAATTAGTGTGGAAAGAAAGTGCTAGCTGTTTTGCTTAGATCAAACTATGAGACAATGATTCAAGTGCTAGATTCCATAATTACAACATGTGAACCATGCATCAATTATGCTGGAATGAAAGGCAATTTTAATGTGAATTTCAACTACAAAGTAAATGCTTCAGTGTTGGAGTCTCAAATTATAATTCAAGGCAAGGTAACACTGCAAATTATAATTCAAGGCAAGGTAACACTGTAGTATTTTGAACAAAGAGTCATCCACATGACTTAAGATTCCAATTTTCAGATTTCGCTTAAGATAAATAAGATGCTGCAAGTTTGAATTCTCAATAAAATAATGACATTCACAAGCTTTATGAAAGGCTATTTCTAGATTGCAGATTTAAACTCAAGAGAGTGCCATCATTCACTTATTCAGCCAAGGGAGCATATTAATATTAAGATTTAGTTATGCCAAATAATATGTGAGAGAGTTATGTGAAATGTGAATTCAATGACAAATGCTTCCACCATATAATACTGAGTTATACCAAATCAAAATCCCATCATTATAAACCAACAGTTTGAGAGTAGATTCTACACTTTCTGATCCAGACGCCCTTATAAGAAAAACTTCAAAGCATTATCATCTATGAAACATTATAACCATATGTGTTTAAGTGTTTTTTATTTTTTTGTTAGCCAAATATTCCTGACTTGCAGGATTGGCCTGTGGCTGAGCTGCCACGACCAAGGGCATCTAAGTCGTAAAAATCACCCATGGATCGCACCCGTCCTAGACCGCACCAACCCTTAACATGGTTGGATTTGAGGTGTCCCCAGAAGTTTCGAACCGATGACTTCACTTACGGAGTGCCTTAACAGTGCATTCCCTCACCGACTGCTCTACACCACGGGCACTCATATGTGTTTAAGTGTTAAATTGTAGCGTAAACATTATTTAATGTGTTCAGATACCAAGAAGTATTATGCCAGCCATATAACCATTTAGCATGTGAAATCCCATCAAATGAATGGAGATATATGGCAAGAGAAAATGTAACATAAAATATGAAGATATGGCGTGCTCCTGATGTATCAAATCTGAGTTATTTACAAGCCATATCAAAACTCAACATGGTAGTAAACCACAGTTTGATTTCAAACGTGGCAGATCCGAGTTATCTTTAAAACGTGTTCTAGATTTGTGTCAAACTTTCATTATGCAGATATTTCAACATGCCAGCATCAGAATCAAAGAAAAAATCATTGGGTCCACAAGTATTAAGCTTTGTTTGAGAATTGATTTGCTCTTAGTTTTGTTTGAGTTCAAATTTTAAGTGCTGGATTTAAACCAAACCAGAATATGTTCCAGCCAATAAGGGATTTTAAAATGACCTAACCATCAAGTCGCTCAGCCCCTTAATGCGTCGATTTAGTTCATTAGTGTGATTAGACCATGCATCAGAGTCAAATTTCAAGAGGTAATCTTTAACCAAGTGACTAAACCTAGCAATAACAAAAAATGAAATAGACTAATCATTGAAGTGTTTTCTCAATTAAGCATCAATTTAGTCCTTTAGATCATGTATCATTTAGATGAACTCAAGATAAGATGTTAAGGCTCACTTACTCTCTTCTTATGAATTATTGCGACCAAAATCAAGAGAGAAAATGAAAAACGTATTTTAGAGATCCAAGCATGAAATGAAACAATTTGCCATAAAAACTCAAGCTAAGCACTAACCTAAATCGTTAGCCTTGCTTGAATCTACATCCAAAAATTGAATCTACATCCAAAAAAAATTAATACTTGTCACACTTTAGATTGCTTAAACAAAAAAAAATGATTTTGAATGATTTTCTATGATTGGGAAAGGATGGATAACACCAGTGCTTGTCTTCCACTTGGGTTGTGGGGTCATACTTGATCTTGCTTGAGGTTTTGTCCTCGTACCAAATTTGGGGTTACAAATGCCTTGTAATCCTCATGAAGATACTTGGATGCTTCAAGTTTTTATAGGGGAAGGGTTCTAGATTAAAACCTTTTCTAAGTAGCAACAAGGTAGTCTCTGCTTCTATTCTAGAACAATAATTAAAAGTCAATGATTTTCTAAATTCAATGTTATAGATCCAGAAAAATAGACAATTAAAAATTACAAGGAATGAATACACAATTACCTTGTAAGATCCTCAAATACATTTTCTCTAATTTATGCCCCACCCCCACCCTCATATATATATATATATGAGGGTGGGGGTGGGGCATAAATTATATATATGAGGGTGGGGGTGGGGCATAAATTAGAGAAAATGTAACAGAAAAATAGACAATTAAAAATTACAAGGAATGAATACACAATTACCTTGTAAGATCCTCAAGTTGTAGCAAGATGCTCTAGTGTGGTCTTTTGCTAGCTCTTTCATCTAAGAAATTTGTTACAACACAAATACTCCTAGTCACCCTAGAAAACAAAAACCCTAAAGACAATTCCAAATGAGCACAACTCTAGCAAAAGTATGAGACACAATGGTTTCTTATTATTTTCCAACATGTTTACAAGTGAATGAGGGGCTCTTTATAAAAGAATAGAGCCTAACAACCTCATGAATAAAAAATGTTAAATGCCTAATCTCCTAGTTCAAAAATAAAAACTCTCCAACAAATTTAGAAACTTAGAGATAAATATGTTAGATACTTAATCCTTAGGGATTAAGGTACTTTGTAAATATTATTTAGAAGAAATATGAAGAGTCATAGGTGAATAGGAAGAGTCATTCAAACATCTTGGAAGATGAGACCTAAAATCACTTCACGTTATATTTATGAATGTCTCACGTTAATACAAATCAATACAAATCAATCAAGAGTTATTCAATAACATGCTTGCTAGTGGTATCATAGTTGATTTTAATTCGCTGATTCTCTCCCACCCACAGAAACGCTTCTCAGATCTATTTATTCCCTCAAATCTATCTCTCCTGCCATGAGCAGATCCTGTCATTCACGTCCATCCTCTCTCTCACGTGCGACCTAACCACTCCTTTCGTATGTTTGGAATTATTCGATCTATTTATTCCCTCTACGTTACTCTGCCCTTCACGCCCCTCATCTCTGTTCATTGAGATCAACCTATGCACAGGTGTTGTCAGGGTTTCCTCCACTCTCCTGCTCTCAGAAATCCTCTCCCCTCGTCCATTCACTTCATCGTTTCTTCTCAACGAGAGTTTCTTCTCTACACGCATTGCCTGGGAACGACCCATGACTCCATCAATAGCCTCTTAAAATATTCTTCTCTAATCTAATATAATAACCTTTCGGGAATTTGCAATCACCATACTTTGGAGACTGAGTAACGACATAAGCATCGCTCTTGAAGTCACAGGTTCCAGTCTTGCTGCTATTCTTTTGATAATAATTTTTGAAATCATATGAAGCATGGGCTTCCAACGTGTTAGGATTGTAGAAAGCTGTGCACTGATACCACAAATCAAGGATTTTGTGAGAATGGTTCGACAATCACCTGGAAATACCCACGTGAGGGTAATGGTTTGTTGTTTGGTAATGGTAATGGTTTATTATAACAACTTCTAGATAACGCTAGCCAGACTGCTTCACAATTTGCCTCACGAGACGGTTTTCATTTTTAGAGTAACCAATCACAGAGTGAGTCCTTGCCCCCTCACCTCCCCTCTGTCCGTTCGTTTCGGTGGATTCTTTTTCTCTTGAGCCTTCCAATTCTGGTATGTTTGAATTCCTTTGTTGCCTTTTGTGCGAGTCATTTTGAGGGAATGTTTGAATTATATCCGATGAATGTTTGAATTATATTTTTACAACGAGGTAAACAAGAAGTTAATTGAGCGACCACTTAATCATCTGGATAGATTCAACCATGTAAAGACATATCATGAGTTTGACGATGAGATTCCACATCTTGAAGGGGGATCCCTATCTCTTTTTGAAGCACCATCTCCCCCTGATGAAGAAGTTCCAACCACTTCATCAGAACAAGAAATTCATTTGGATGATGTGATTGAAATGATTGAAAAGTCAAACGTTGATGGAAATGAAACACCATCTCAATCATTAGAGAAACTAGGACCATTTCAGAAAGGTCCACCAAAGTGGCTCATAAAGACACTTGAAAGTGTTCATTCTAAAGAGGTTGGAAAGCCATGAACCAAAAGTTTTACAAGAAAATATGGAGGTGATGTAGATAATTCAGATTTAGGTAATGTAGATGATATGAATGTTTCATATTATTGTGAATTAAATTTATCTACTAACTTTGGACCAACTTCCTTTGAATAAACTACTTCTCATGATGAGTGGAAATAAGTCATGTAGAGGGAGTATGATGCTCTCATCAAGAATGGGACATGGATGTTAGTGGTCCCTCCAGTTGGAACCAAACCAATTGGACACAAAGCAAGGTTTGTGAAAAAAGGATTTGCATAGAAAGAAGGCATTGATCATGAGGAGACTTTTCCCCCCACAAAAAAATGGGATACCATTAGTACTCTATTTTCCTGGCAACACATAATGGATGGAAAGTTCATCAAAGGGATGTGAATATTGTTTTCTTGAATGTCGTCTTGAAAGATAATGTCTTCATGTCTCAACAAAAAGTTTTTTTTTTGTGAAGGGGAAATAACATAAAGTATGCAAACTCATCAAATACTTATATGGCCTGAAACAAACCTTGCGAGCATGGTATGGAAAGCTAATTTAGCATCTTCTGAAATTGGATTTCAAGCACTTTAATCTTGATGATGCAACTCTATTTTTCAAGAAAGTTGGAAAAATTGTTGTATACTTTGTAGTGTATGTAGATGATATGTTGATAAAAGGAACAATGAAATCTATATTGTATCCATAAAGAAAGAATTGAATAAATTCTTTGAGATGGCATATTTGGGACATCTTCACTACTATCTGGGCATTGAAGTGGCTCAAAATCCAAAGTACATATTCATCTCTCAAAATAAGTACATTGGAGAATTGTTGAACAAGTTTGGCATGGATGAGTATAACTCTCTCTCCACTCCAATGGAACAAAACTTGAAAGTCACATCAAAATAAGAGAATGAATTTGAGGATGAAACCAAGTGCAAACAATTTGTGGGAAGTCTTATCTACCTTACCACCACCAGACCAAATATTTCATTCATCATTGGGATTCTTTCCAGGTTTATGCAAAAATCTTGTGAAGGACATTGGTTTGCGACAAAAAATGTTCTAAAATACTTAAAGGGAACTCAAGACTTTTGACTCTAGCATTATAAGGTGGATGAATTCAACTTGATTGGATATTTTGATTCAGACTTTGACAGGGATAAAGAAAATGGGGTGTCAACTTCAAGCTATCTCACGAGTCTTGGATTAGTAGCTATCTCCTAGAGATCACACAAACTGTAAGTTCTAGTATATTCCACAACAAAAGAAAAATATGTTGTAGTTGCATAAGTAACAAAGAAGATTGTCTGGCTTAGGAAAATTCTTGAATATTTGCAGGAGAAATAGGTGAATTCTATTCCTCTTTTGGTTGAAAATACTTCTGCAATCAAGTTGGCCAAGAATCCCAGATTCCATGATCGAACCAAGCACATCAATACAAAATACCATTTGATTCGATATCATGTAGAGGCCAAGACTATTCACTTGTCAGACATTGTTCCACAAATGAGAAAATTGTGGACATGTTCACCAAAGTGCTTGGAAGAGAAAAAATTGAAAAGTTCAGAACAATGTTTGGACTCACAAACACCCATTCAAATTAAGGAGGGGGAATGTTAGATAACTAATCCTTAGGGATTGAGGTAATTTGTAAATATTATTTAGGAGAAATATGAAGAGTCATAGGTGAATAGGAAGAGTCATTTAAACCTCTCTGAAGATGAAACCAAAGGTCACTTCACATTGTATTTATGAATGTCTCACGTTAATGCAAATCAATCAAGTGTGGAGTTATTCAATAACCTGCATTATAAAATACAATAAAGAATGTGGGCTTGGAAATACAAACTCCTAAAAAACGCGGGATAGGAATAGGTGTGCTCTTATAGAGTTCTCTAACCACCAAGTAGAGGTCACACATGTGGTACAAAAGGATTATTAACAAGTGCAACCTCCCAAATCTGTGGTAGAATAATATTCAACTAAGAAGAGTGCACTCCACAAGAAGATAACAACCACTGGTACATGTGACAAAGAAGTAAGGTGCTCCAACAAACACTAGCACATGTGGCACAAGAGATGAGATGCTCCAATGAATGAGTGGTCCAATCAAGTCATAACCACCTCAACAAACTCATAACGACCTTAGGAAATGCTCCAAGTGAATGTAACAACCTCATAACCAACTCTAACCACCATAGCTAACTCACACGTGTGGGAAAAATGTATAAGAATTCTCAACAAATCCACATGCGTGCAGATATTCATCCAAGAAGATTGGTGTGCCCTCAAGAGGTGATCTATGTGGCATGCCTGATGATGTGGAGTCCCTATCACATTGTCCAATGTAGTGACATGTATCTCAATAATTGTACATGTATCCCAATGAAAATACATAGATACCAATGTAGTGTCATAGATCCCAATAAAATGGCATAGGACCCCAATGCAGATATATATGTTTGTATGCTAGTACATGGGTCCTAATGCAATGTCACAAATCCCAGAGAAAACATACAAATGTTGAGAGATAGTACATGGATTTGAAGGCATATATGCCACCCTTGATGCACGTACATATATCACAATGCAATATTCCCACCTATAATAATGAGTCATGCCTCAGTATACATGTCATTAGGTAACAAACATATAGGTTCTTTCTTCTAACTTCTCAATAAAACATTTAAATTTTACACTTTAGGTTAAGTTCAACCATTGCGGGGACAACATTAACCCCTATTACATGTGAAACTCCTAAGACCAAGAAGTATGTCCTAGATTTTAAAGTTAGAAGTAGGTAACGCGATCCATAATTTTTTGCGGAAGGGGAAAAGGGAATCTTCATATCCATGATGATGTATAGTTCTTCTTAGCCTAAATTTCAAGAGCTAGGGGTCTTCTGAAAGGAAAACTATTCTAGTCTCTAGAAAGGTTTGTTCCTATTTAATATCCTAACCCTTTATGAAGTACCATAGCCCGATATCATCTCATTAACATTAATATCCATCATGAATGAAATGAAATGAATGCAAGAAATTCTGATCTAAAGTGTTCTACAAGAAGCATGCAGGAAAAACAAGAAAGGTCCAAATAGCTTATTTAACTTTTCCTAAAACTAATGAGATGATCAAATCATGTTGCAATGATGCGAGAATGAAATTCTAATCCTGGAAAAACATTCTTAACCAACTCTTATAAAATGTAATAACTTCTATAGGAAGCATAATGAAATTACAGTTATAACAAGATTTTGTCATGCACAACAGAACTACACAAAATAAAAAGAAAGAAATTACATAAGTTTCCTTGAGCCCTCTTGAGTGGGCCCTACCTAAGAAACATAAGGAACCTGAAAAAAACTAATAAGTTGAGAAGTAAAACATATTTATTGATTAATCACAACAAGTACATTCATGGAGCATAGCTCCAAGTATTCAAACTCTCTGAATAAAAAATGACAAAATACAATTCTCAATCTTTTATCAACACTTCCTCCTCCCTCAAGGATATTCCTTGAGGTATATTAATTATACTACTAGAAAACTCATCCCTATCCTTGAATCAAGGAGAGATTGTGGGGATTTTCTTCCCAATGTTCTTTCCTTAAGAATCCTTGTCTTCATTGGTTGTCTTTTGGATCCTTCAAGTTTGAGTTTAATGATAGAAAATATGGTGGTAGGTGGGGACAAGATTCCTTGATTTTCTCCATGTGTTGGGATCTCCATCCATCTATGAATAGTTTGACCTGTGGAGGTTAGGCTACACATACACTTGTATCGTGAAGTTTAGGGAAAACATAAACATTACTCATCATATCTTAAACTCAAAATCATTCATAAAATAAATTGCAAAACAACCACATTTTATATTAGACATGGTCAAAAGGGTGAATTCTTAAGTACATAGTGGCCAAAAATGTGTCTTCGATGGGCCCTTTAGACAATAATTATAGAGGCCTATCATTATCCCCTAGATGAAGGTTTTGCACACCCTTGTGAAACAAAAAATTAAATGTACCCTCTTCAATCATTACTACTGTTGTTGCTTATTGAAATTTTTCCTAATGTCCTAATGATACAAATATTTGGGTAGAGTCAACTTCTATCTGTTCATTTTCGACACCAGAATGCAACACAAATCATTGATGTTGAGCTCCTATGCGTCCATGTCCTCATTCATTGTCTATACGAACATGGGCTAATTCGTTGCTTGTACAAGGGTTTTCAAATTATTAAAGAATTGTTGGAAGTATTGTTGATACTCTCAACCGATGAACCGAGTCCTATGGTACCTGTTATCCCCTTTTTGTGGATAACTAAGGAGATTATGTCTCGAGGCCCTCAGGTCGCAGATATGGAGTTCTGAGAGACTACATGACCAACAATACCCTTTGCAAAGATGAAAAACCCACTCGCCACCACAGATGGTCACAAGATTGCAGATGGCATCCACCACACCAGCTGGCTTCTGGAAGGCAGCGGGCCTTGCTCCATGAGGTACAAGTCAATATTATGGTGAACATCATTTCAATATTTAATCCATTTGATTATGTTGTATCTTAGATTTCTCTAGGTTTCATGATATGTGCTTGGATATTATGCCCTTTTCCCTGCTTCACCTTGGTGGTTGACATTGTTCCCTAGTAAGTGGTTTTCCTTGGGGATGGGTTTGCTACTAGGAACTCCCTTAATGAGCCATCATACCATTCCCGACCATACTTACCACTTTCTATCATTATTCCCCTCCATTTCCTTTTCTCTTGGGATTTTAGGGTATATTGATCCAAGAAGGGGTTGTCCCTCATTCCATGAGAAGAAGGGGATAAAGACCTAGAGGGGTTGGTGTTGAGTAAAAGATAAAATCCTCATATAAACCTTCCAGATGCTTCACCCAGGGATCACCCAAGAAAGCAATGAAACACTTATCTTTTAATAAAGGGGACCCAAAATATAATAAAGAAACGCTTCAAATTTTAGTTGAAGGATAGGAGGTCTCATCACGAGCCGACCTATCATGTCCATGGATATCTAGTGGTATGACATTGTCATGATCTGGTCACCAAACCAGGGAAATGTTTCTCAGTTGCATGGCTATGAGAAAGGGGGTCTCATCATGAGCCAACCTTCTCATTTCCATTAGGTGTTTGTGGGTGACATTTCCATAACCGGGTCACCACGCCATGGTAGTGACCTTCAATCTTTTCTTATGCTATTATGAAAGAAAATATAAATAAAGAAAGATAAAAGGCAATTGATGGGCTTGGAAAAAGTGCATTGCGGACGAAGGTACCACACACACTCTACAAAGGCACCCATGAATGAGACACTATGACCCCTTGTATGTCATGATCCATATGCCCATTGAGTCTTGACCCCATCCACCTCATACACTTTACATGGCTTAGAGATGGACCTCTTTGAAGCTCTCCTTGACCTAGGGAAAGATCTACCCAATAGGACACCTTGTCAACCCTCCCATATTTAATCTTGAAAAGTCGCATAGTGTCTTTGAGCTATTAATTGTTTGATATAGTGATCTTTTTTTTTTTTAAGTAAAAAAGTAGAACTTGCTATATTAAGTTATTAAAGAAACCTTGACAAAATGTACAGAGATATAGGTCTGAGCCACCAAAAATGCTGTCGTTTTACCGAAAACCAACATGGTTTGGAGAACTGTTTTTCCCTCTGTCTTGCCTGAAGGAAACCAGGACAGATGGCTATAGTCCAAGTGAACATGTAACGGTAGCATGATTAAACAAAGAAACAAAATAGCATAGAAGATCCTAGATACCTGGTGACCCGTCGCCCTTGCTTGTCTGCCACGTGGACCCAGCTGGGATGGCGAATGCTTGTGCACAGAGAGGGCACTTCCTCTTAGCTGGAGCATTGGAGTATGTGTCAAGGAGCAGGTCCAGACGCTAGCCCATGAGAAGGGCTCTGTGCTCCAGGTATGCGATGTGGCCTCGGAGTTCGAACACCAGAGCCAGATGCTTTGCATGGAGGAAAGTACCATGCAAGCCATTACATGTGTCATCGAGGATTACGTCCCCCACTTCCATGATCGTTCCATCTCTGACTTCGAGCTCCAGCAGTTCTGCACCGGCTGCTTCCTCCTTCCTCGCTGGGCTGTTCTTGTCCGCATTCTCTTCGGCACAAGCCTTGTCCCGAGTTTCTTCCTCGATCGTTGCCTGCACAACATGGCTGGTGGGGCTGTAGTCACCTGTCCACGGTATCTCCTTGACAATGCACCCAGGGATATAATATGCCAGCTCGATTTTAGGACCGCTTCCATTCTGGTAGTTTGCCCCCATGGCTTGGGGTTCTGGGGTGGTCTCCAATTCCTCCATGAACGGTATTTCTTCAATGTAACAGGTAGGAAACACATCCTCGACACCATCCTCCAGCCTATTTCCAGGCTCAATTGCCATGGTTTCACTGCTACACACAACCCCAGTCTCCGCAATGATGGCATGCATAGCCAATTGGTCAGCGCGAGCCTTCTTTCGAAGAATGGAGGTCGCCAACGACAGAGCGAGCTCCAGCTTCTCCTTCCTTTTCCTCTGCACTTTGTGGGTGTACCAGGTCGAGCCACGGTGAGGCCTGCCCCACTTCCTGGTCATGTTTGCCAAGGGATATATAACAATACAGAGAGGATGTAGTGAGATGAGAGTAAGCTAGGACGAGAAGGAAATAAAGCTGCACCAGAGCTCCCAAATGACGGGGAGACCCAAAGTGAGAGTAAACCAACTATGTCCAGGCGCTCGAAAATACAAATTGCCAAAGACCGAATTCACCTGGCTATCCATAGACCCTGTCATGTTGAGTGCGTTGTGAGCGAGAGTTTTCGCGCGAGGGAGGTGTCCCTCCTCTGTATATCGGCTGTAATGGCTGTCTACCATCGTAAATGCAAGGCGGATGGGTGGTGACCATCATCATTTATGCCGTGGCTCAGTGCAGAGCCAGGTGGCGAGGAGTTGCCGCATGTCACCCCATCCGGGGGTCTGATATAGTGATCTTTAATGCACATGCTTGGATGGATTATTTATTGATTGGATTCACTTATCATGATTTTATGACTTGAGATCCTTGGAGGGCGTGTTCATTTGTCTTTGCAGGACCTAGTTGGTGGACAATTTTGGGAGAACAAGCCTAGCAGCCCACAGGTTGGATTCCAGGGGCCCGTATGCCATATGAGAGAGATCAGACTTGGACGAACTTGATGATTACTTGGAAGACCTATCCCACTCCTTACTTTCCAAACAATTTTCCCAGGATGGGCAAAACGTTCCACTTTTGAGCTTGACGTCATGATCTTGGGAGCTAGGGAATGGTGGTGAGGTGCCACTCTTTGACACATGGACATTTTGGGGAGAATAAGGTCTTCACCATGATATGAGTGCCTAGATGCTTGACACATGGACTTTGGAGGCCCATCCATGCTTCTCCAACACCAACGATTTCCTCAAAGTGGCAAAACGTCCCCTAAAGGGGCGACGTCCTCCTAAATTAGGGTTTAATTTGTGCAAAAAGTGAAATTTTAAGTGAATTGTTTAATATTAATTTGTTAAGGGGGAATGATTAGGGTTTTTGACCCCTAATCTTGTGTTTTACTCCTTAGTTTGTGGACAAACTATGTTAGCTACTTTTAGTATAAATAGAGATCATAAGATCTCATTTTAAATCATAACTCTCCCTCTTGTGAGACACCTGGTCTGAAAATTTTGACCCTCTTGTCTTTTTAGATCTTGTGCACTTGTTTATGAATATATATTGGTGAATGGTTGATGGAATTCTAGCGCTAGCCTTGGATGATTATTTTCTAGATATTATGGTGGATTTTCTTAGCATTTCTCTTGATCTTGATATGATTTTTACTCTCTTTCTACCATTTTCTTCAAGTCAAGTATTGTTATGCTAGGATCTAGGTGGGAAGTATAAGGGTGTACACCCCCACCATAGTCTTCACTATTTTATTTGCTTCATCTCATTGATTTTGTAAGGTTTTTTTAAGAGAAGTATAAGGGAATACACCCTCTTAGTCTAAACCCTAGGCTAGAGAAAATTTCCTTGGGAAGTGAAAGGGATTACACCCCCATGGAGGTAGCTTATCTAAGCTCCATTTGACTCCATTAACCTGGTAGTAAAGGCACTAGTCATACTCTTTTGCATTGGAGATATAAAATCACTGCCTTTGGAAACATAATTTTTGACCTTTTGAAAGTTCTCTTGCTTGAAGTTGATTTGTCTCATTGAGAGGAGTCTTCCTCCACTAGGGAGTCCCCTCTCTCCCAAGACTCTAATTGTTGCTACAAACTTTAACCTACAACCATTAGGGTTTCATAACCCTAGCTATTAACACTCTCATAATTCCTAAACTAACCCTAGACTAACTCTCTAACTTTTCTCATTTACTCTCCTAACTAGGACGCATTTTTTGAGCTAGCTCTTGGAAAATTTTCATGGTTTACTTTGCTACTTCTTTCCACCGAATGCTACATCCATAAGGCTGCATTTTTCTGCAGAAAACACATGTTTACAACAACCGTCTTATCTAGCTTCTTAAGTGCCAATTTTCAGCCTATATTCAATGCTAAGTTTGATGTTGATTTACCTAACTAGTCTAGATCTTTATATGCTGATTTTAGATGTTCTAGTTGCTGATATAAGCTGATATCTACTTCTGAAAATTAGGGACAATAAGATTAACTTTCTGATCCAACTAACATATATCATTGCAAAGTGTGTTTTCTTGTGTCTTGGGCAGGTACAATCATCCAAAAAAGTACTATACCTGTGGGGTAGGCAATAATTACTTGACTTGCAAGGAATCTCTCCCTACCTTTCATTCCACTTAGATTTGACCTCTAGGGGCTTCACTTCCATTTCCCTCCATCTCGATCTCAATCCCCCTAGGTTCACCGAGATCGCCTCCCTAGAGTGACCTAGTCACCTTTGAAGTGAGGGACCTACATTGAGGTGACATTGGGTGTAGGATTCCCAAGTTTTAGCACTTGTTTCGAGGTTGGTTCAGGATTTTCCCAATCTACAACTTGCGCTATAACATTTTGGTGTCGTTGCCAAGTAGGATTTTGAATCCTCTTCTTACCCTAATGACACTTTGGTAAGCTATCCCAAATCCTTTCCCTTAGCTTACTCTACGAATCCACCCAAGGAACATTCCCTTTCCACCTTTCTTGATGAGTTCATTTTGAAACTCATCTGACGACTCCACCTTCCCAAAACCCTTCTTTCCCAAAAACTTTTCCTTCTGGGAAGTTCAATATTTCTAAGTTTTACCAAAGAAGGCCTTCTCTCAAGCCTCTCGTTGCTAAAACCCTTTTCCATAAATCCCTTCCCCTTGCTCCAATGGCTCACCCTTGGGAAATAGACCTCTACAAACCCATTAACATGACCAATATCTAAGGCTACTCTAACCAAATGCTAATAGATGTTAACAAGTGGTTGCCAAAGTTACTAGGAAACAATGTGATAATTCTCGAAGACCACATTTATGTCATGGGTCGAGATATGGACAATGCAGGTATTGATCACAGAGATGTGGCCATGAGACTATTCACTTCATCACTGACTGAAGAATCTCTTGATTGGTTCAGAGAACTCCATGATAATCATATCACGACTTATGATGCATTTTTTTGACTTATTTAAAAGAAAATGGATGGGAAAATCATATGGTGGGACACTTGGAACTTAGTTCAATAAAATAAATAAAAAGGATAATGAAATGATAAAGGAATTCATTTCAAGATTTGACAGGTTGTACAATCAAATTCTAATAGATTACCATCCTACAACATCATTAGTTCGTTTCCTTTACATGAATTCCTTTGAAGGGCGGTTCCGATACATTCTTAACGATAAAAATCCCATGTCATTGGAAGAGGCTAAATAATTCAGTATCGAAATTGAAGAGAATCTCCTTGATTAAAAAATAGAACCTTTTCATTATCCCCCCAACAAGACAGAATCAAGGACGAAGGTTTCCAACAATAGTACTCTTGATCTGATTGCTCTCTTGACTCAGAAGATAGACCAGATGAATACTCAATTTTTCTAGGTGAAGGATCAACTTATGAACCATATGAATACAGTGGAAAGAAATCAATTTGCTCCCAGACCTCAGTTTTATGGACAACAAAGAGATGCCACCAGTTGGAAAGAAAGACCTCAACAAGAGGCAATGGCCCTAGATACTTTGAAACCTGTTGGAACAATTGATATAGAAGCATGGTGTCTCCCATGCCAAGAACCCCACAAGGAAGATGGATTCCCCCGACAAGAAGAATATTATCCCGACGATATAAACTTCATGATTTACAATCTCAATGATGAACATGTTACTCAAGAATAGATCAATGAAGCTAGAAGAATAGGAGAAAGAGAGGGGAGAATCCAGGCTTAAATAAAATAACATATGATCAGAAGAAGGAATTAAGTAGGATGAAATTCTAACCTACATAAGAAGAAATGCTTCAGCCCCTCCATTGTAGCCTGATACTCTTCTTTTAACAACAAAAAAGGTGGCTCCACCACCTCCATTGTCGGTATGTGAGTTGCTTCCTAATCCAAGTCCTACAAATGACATTCAATTGAATATCAATGTTGCAAACATGTTTGGAAAACTAAATATGACGGTCCCAGTGACAAAGATGTGTAATATACCTTCCATAAAAAGGGAAATTTTGAAAATCTTATAGGTGCTAGCCAAGGAGGAGGATCCTCCCATCATGTTAAACACTATGTATCTCGATCGACCAAGGGAAAAAAACCCTCCTTTCTATCTTTCATTAGACATGAATGACCTCCATTTGAACAACTGCATGCTTGATTCAAGGGCCTTTGCAAATGTCATATCATTGAAGGTAATGAAACAACTTGGTTTGAAGACAACCCTACCTTATGACAATGTATGTGGTATTGATTCCAGAAAGGTCAAAGTCCTCAGGGTATGTGAGGATGTTGAGTTTTTTCTGATTGACTTCCCACATATCATCATTCTCATGGACATAGTAGTGACCGACGTTCTAGATTCTTGGGGGATGATTTTATCTAGAAGATGGTTTACTGCTCTTGGGGGTTTCCTTAGGATGGATCTCACCCATGCACACATTCCTATGGGGGATGAAACTTTTCAGATACTATAGAATCAAGAGAAAGATGATAGACATGCGATGAATCCCGATGGTCCTGATTATGCCAGTGAATGTGATTATGATGTACTCCCATAGACCATTGAGTATGAACCATCTGAGATACCTTTTATGTAGGAGGAATCCATAGACACACTTCTTCCATGGATATATCAATACAAAGACAAACTTGCGAAATACCATGGGAAGGAGCCAGGGTCTATACAAATTTTGAAGAAGGAAGATAAGAAAAGGGAAGAAATCATCAAAGATATAGTCCACACAGAGCCTCCATACGATGAGAATACACCTTGCATCGATTTTAATGAAGGAAGTATTGTTCTCATGTGGGACAAAAGAAAGGGTAAGCCCAAATATGAAAGGAAAGATAAGAATTCATGGGTTGGCCCTTACATCATCAAGAAGAAATCTGCCAAAGAAAGGCAATATTTGACAACATTAGATGGGAGAAAGATGTCACTACTAGTAGATGGGTCTCTTCTCCAACCTCACATCTAGGTCACATGACTTCTTCAGGGCCCATACCCCAGGTAAGTAGGCAAGTCACTTTGATGCCATGTATTTGCATCTTTATTTCTCATACTAGTTTAGATGAATTTCATTTTACTCTACTTGCATATTGATCTCATGCTTAGTATATAATTTTTTGAAAAATGTCAAAATTTTCTTTTTCTAGCTTAGTTGGTTTTGATTATGATCATATGAGAACAAGGATGACTAGGCCATCCTACACTTGAAATTTTGTTGTTTCCTTGCAAGCACAGGTCTACCATGAGATGTTGCGGTTCTCATGCAATCTACGGGGAGCACATGTCCCCAAGTAGGAGCCATATGTTATCCCCATTTTGTGGATAACTAAGGAGATGATGTCTCGAGGCCCTCAGGTTGCATATATGGAGTGTCGAGTGACTACA
Source organism: Picea engelmannii (assembly GCA_009831015.1). Taxonomy (NCBI): domain Eukaryota; kingdom Viridiplantae; phylum Streptophyta; class Pinopsida; order Pinales; family Pinaceae; genus Picea; species Picea engelmannii. Next base: position 82,659 of record ML806229.1, on the reverse strand, counting down.
TGACCAACAATACCCTTTGCATAGATGGAAAACTCACTCACCACTATTGACGATTAAAATTGCAACAAGGAATTTCTCCTGCAAAGTATTGCTTAAGCCCTATTATTTAAACTATGCTAATAATATAATACTAGTAGGTGGGACCCCCTTGTAGACTGGAGGCTCAAAGATAGACATATCACACATTTTTTTTGTTGCTGTTTCGACGTTGCTTACACAGTCCTATATGGTCGACAATGTAGTCTTGGTTTCATTTCGACATAGCAACAGGTGGATGATGCATTTTATGGGATGTTTCTGCAATTCAAAGCATAATTTTTTATGTTATGATGGGCATGTATTTACAGTTGCTATGATTTGATCATGTCACAAATCATCGTGATTTACTACCTAGCCACATACACACAAGAAATATGTTAGTAATAACATAACCAAAACAAAAAGGAAACTCATGAAAAAATCCTAAAAGGAAAGGATGTTTGTTTGAGCTATGTTAAGGATTATATGGAAATGGAAAAGTAAAAGATGTTAGTGTTAGTCCTAACTATTATATGGTTGGTTAGTGGCTATGTGATTTTCATTTCATTTATTTTGGGTGGCGCATTGGGCAAGGAATATTGTCGCAGATTTCAATGGTTTGGGCATTGAATACATGGTTAAATGATATGGTGAATGTTTGACCGTATTGTACTTCGAAATTGAATAGGATAGGAGATGGAAGCGACGTGCAGTAAATGAACATCACTCCATACTCCCCCAATCGACCGTCACCCTAGTACTGTTCCTTGTTGCATTTCGGTCTGTTGGTGGTTAAGCTTCACATTTCAGGCTTGGGAAGAAGAACACTCACCCAACTCGCCCTTTTAAGCTCTTTGTTACAGGCATGGTTCGTTTTCACCCCATCCATGAATTATACTATGTGTATGAACAAAAAATGGCTCAATAATGCTTGGGTTTGTGTGTTCCTGAGAATTTCAACTGTGTAAATGCATGTTATTTCTCTCTGAGATGATTGTGTAATTGTTCGGATTGCAAGCAAAATAATTGTTTTTTTGGTTGAGTTGTACATTCACTAGTTGCTCCATTGGTTAAAATTGTGGTGGGTCTCTGTGGATAATAAGTGAATTGGTTATATATCACTTTGTATTAATGGTGGAGGGTTTCTCTCTTTGTATTATTTTCGGTTGCTTCCTCATAGTCATGAGTGTAACCCTATCCAGTCACATTTAGATTGCCATTTGGTTGCTGTGTATTTTTCATACTAGAGTCATGGTCGTGGGCTCATTCTCATTGTCTTGGCACCAAAGTATCTCAAGATCTGGTCTTAGGGTGGCCATAACGTTGATATATACTGTATGGTTGTGGGTGATATAAGTTATGCCTCAATGTTATGCATCCTCATTGGTATTGTTGTCAAATGGTTCAGTTCTTAAGAAAATAGACAGAGGTTATATCTCTGTGTGTTCTTTGTAACTATCACTATTCAATTAACATTCGCCTCTCCTATGTAGGCGTAAAACAAACTATGTGCATCATCCTTTTCTACCCTACTCGTCGTTGTCTTCCTCTATGGCTAACTATTGTTCCATTGCCCAGACTGGGAGTTATAAGGAGACCCTGTGGCTTACTACTGTGTCTTTATTGAAAGGTTTTTTCTTGTAGTTGATATGTCTCTGAGGACCTCCAGTTCTCTGTGCTATTGTTTAATGAACACACTCTCGATTGTCTCCTTATATTTGTTTGTGACAGAGCCCGATTTTAAATCTCCAACTGTTATGCTCCCTTCGGGTATCTTCTTGGTTGTCAAATATTGGTTTATCAAGTGGAGTGGTTATGGAATTTTTCGTCGAGTCCCTATCTCGTCTTTCTATGATTAAATTGGTTGAAGAGTTATGATTGGGAATGAGTAATTATATGCAGTCGAGGGATGTTATCCTCTCGTTATGTTTCCATTCACCGTGTTCTTACAATGTGGTCTTAATTGCAAATTGGAAACACTTGTGTGTTTCGCTAGGCCCGATCATGGTTATAGCTAATTATGAAAATGGTGACTATGTGTATTTGGTTATGTTCACTGTGCATATATTATTGAATCATCGTGCATATTGTAAATGGTGACATCGACATCGAAGAGGCTCAGGTTTTATGTTGAATGTGGTTCCATTGAAAAAACTTATTGGTTGATATGATGAAGAAAGTGTGTAATTGGGCATGTTTGGAAGTCTGCTTGTATTTGGAAAGGGACCTGTGTATATTTTAATTTGGGCCGATCACAAATTGGTAGACAGTGGATGTTATTTTTATAGTGATGCAGAGGTGGAGAGATGCTTTTGTGTGTTTTCTTTAAATTCTTAAAAGGAAAGAAAAGAAATTAAAGACCAAGCATTTTCTTGACATGATTGTTGAATGGAAAGTTGTTTCAATTATGAGTATGATTGCACAGACTGTTCTAAATTGAGAAGTTTTGAGAAATTTAAATGCTGGAACAACGAACAGTTTGATACATAGTAATTGTTGATATGATGTTGGTATTTTTTGTATTGATTTTAGTACAGAGTTATGTTTATTGATTACTTGATTTGTTTTATGAACAATATTCGTTATTTCCCTGCCATTCTCTCACTTTTTCGCACATTACAAATCCCCTCACATTCCCAGATTCACTATTCACGCCCTGTTCTTAAAATTAAATTATAATTGAATGAAAACTCGATATGATAACAATTGAAGGATGACACATAGATGAGTTACAATTAATATGTTTTGTTATTAGAATACAATTGATTGTTTGATGATTTGTTGAATAGTAACCATGATCTATTCCCTTTCATTTTATCACTTTTCGCTCAATACAATCCCTCATATATCCCAAAACCATTATTCACCCCCTACTCATTGACAAGTATTAAATGATTTTTATGGATTGGATTGCATGAGTCTGATGTGTTGCTGAGCCAAAATTTGTTTCATATTTAAAGAGATGTCATGTATGGTTTGTTGAAGAAACTAGTTGCTAATAAACACTGCATACATGAATGAGCTTCTTGACCAGAGGAAGCCATGGCTAGAATACAGGTGAAGAGGAAATTGGAACAGGGGACCTAGAAGGCCAAGGTTTTCGATACATTTTGATGGAGATCCACAAGCGTTGAACCAACTATTCCAATTTGGGTTTTTCAACTAGATTGGAAAAAGGGTGGTCCAACCTAGGCCACAAAGGCCTCCTTTCCAACCCCCACATGTCCCTGGTATCCCAGTTCCCCCTCATGTCTCATTACAACCTAAATTCCATGAAAATGACGGATGACAAGAGATTGTCCACCCGACAGTATCCCAACATCATGGCTGGCCCAATTTGTCTCTACCTGATCCTCCTCCATAGGTTAACCCAATTGTCCAAGCTTCCCCTGCACACTCACATGTATAGTATTCCCACGCAAGCAAGAGGATAAAAACATAAGCCCACCATCCACCTGATAAAGAAAAGCTGCTGCTGCCCCCTCATCTCCCTCAAGTGACTCTGCCAAATCCGTTTCATCCCACATGCACTTGAGAGATGATTGCTCTCATGTTATCAGTGAGATCAGGCCTAAAGGCTCCACACAACCTAAGTAAAATTCAGATAAATCAAAGGGAGACAATAGCAACAAAGGGAAAATTGCCTCCCAAAGTGGAAAATATGGTCTTTGAGTTTTTTTATTTATTGATTTTTGAGAACAGTTGACGGCTGAATTTTTTGGACAACAAACTATTTTTGGATATTTTGGATATTATATTTTTTGAATATAGTTTCAAATATCATTGATATTAATTTTCAAATTATGAGAGTGATGATGGGAGCCACAAGGAGGGATGTGTTTGATTGATTGACTAGTTGTGTTTATGTTTGTTAAGGAATGAAAGGGAGTCACAAGGGGTCCCACTTACTAGTTATTATTTATTAAAGACCCTTATTATTATTTTATTAATTCCCCCCTTAACTAAAAGTTAGTTGATTTTTAGTTAACTTAACTAAAAGAGGTAGTTTAACTACTTCAACTAATTCTGATTGCTTAAAGGCAAAACGAGAAGGAGGAACAACAGGAGAATAGAAGAAGAAAACATATCGAGGTCTTCTCTTGAGTTTTATTGAGATAATTCAGTTTTCATTCATTCTTTAATTCATTGAAATCCTAATTCTCTTTTATGACAACAGGGTCCTATTGTAGACAACAAGATTCAAGGCTGAATTACATCATTCAGTCACTTGTTTTTCAGAGGTGTTGATCTATCTTTGATAGTCTGTGTAGACTTGTCTGTTTGTGAATTAAATTTCATGACTGATAAAGTATATTGTGCAGAGTTGAGTGGGCACCAATCTGTGGCAAGTTGATCCATCTTTTAAAGTTCAGTTTTTTACTTTATGTTAGAATTCCTTTTGTATGGTTTTCATCAGGGACATCTAAGTTTGACTTTGGTCCAAACTTCCTCAGGGAATTTTGTAAAGAGAACGATTTTATTGATTGATTGGAATGAAATAAACGATTGCTTTCTGTCTCATCTGTGTTAATTATTGACTTGGTACTTTTGCTTATGTCTCTACATTTACTTTTTCATCTGTTATATTCAAAAAATTACATAAATATTGAAATTTTCAGCCATCTTTTATTTATAAGAAAATCAACCTAAGCCCTTGTAACCAATACTTGTGGATTAGGAAACAATTTTTTGAGGCTATAAACATAGGGTGATATTCCCGTCTATCTTGCCTTAGCCAAGAAATATCTGAAAATGTTTGAGTAAGACCATTTCATATATTTTCCTCAACAACCACCACAAATGGTCACATGTTTGCAGATGCCATCCACCACACCAGTTGGCTTCCGGAAGGCAGTGGGCCTTGATTCATGAGGTACAAGTCAGTATTACGATGAGAATCATTTCAATATTTAAGTCATTTGATTATGTTGTATCTTAGATTGCTCTAGATTTCATGATATGTTCTTGGACATTATGCCTTTTTCCCTACTTCACCTTGGTGGTTTACATTGTGCCCTAGTAAGTGGCTTTCCTTGGGGATGGGTTTTCTATTGGGAACTCCATTAATGATCCATCAAACTATCCCCGACCATACTTACCACTTTGCATCATTATTCCCCTCCATTTCCTTTTCTCTTGGGATTTTAGGGTATATTGACCCAAGAAGGGGTTATCCCTCATTCTAAGGGAAGAAGGGGCTAAAGGCCCAGAGGGGTTGGTGTTGGGTAAAATATAAAATCCTCATATAAACCTTCCATATTCTTCACCTAGGGATCACCCAAGAAAGCAATGAAACACTTATCTTTAAATAAAGGGGACCCACAATATAATAAAGAAATGCTTGAAAGTTTAGTTGAAGGATAGGAGGTCTCATCACGAGCCGACCTATGACATCCATGGATATCTAGTGGTATGACATTGTCATCATCTGGTCACCAAACCAGGGCAATGGCTCTTAGTTGCATGGCTAATAGAAAGGGGGTCTCATCACGGGCCAACCTTCTCATTTCCATTAGGTGTTTGTGGGTGACATTGCCATCACTTGTTCACCATGCTAGGGCAATGACCTTCAATCTCTCCTTATACTATTATGAAAGAAAATATAAATAAATAAAGATAAAAGGCAATTGATTGGCTTGGAAAAAATGCATTGTGGATGAACGTGCCACACAACCTCTACAAAGGCACCCATGAATGTGACACTATGACCCCTTGTATGTTATGAGCCCTATGCCCATTTAGTATTGACCCCATCCACCTCATACACTTTACATGGCTTACAAAGCGACCTCTTGGAAGCTCTCCTTGACCTAGGGAAAGATCTACCCAATAGGACACCTCGTCAACCCTCCCATATTTAAGCTTGACAAGTCGCATAGTGTCTCTGAGGTGTTAATTGCTTGATATAGTGATATTTGATGCACATGCTTGGATGGTTATTTATTATTTGGATTCACTTATCATGATGTTATGACTTGAGATCCTTGGAGGGCGTGTTCATTTGTCTTTACATGACCTAGTTGGTGGACAATTTTGGGAGAACAAGACTAGCTTGGGCTTCCATGGGGCTACAAGCCCACATGTTGGATGTCAGGGGCCCACATGCCAGATGAGAGAGATCAGACTTGGATGGCCTTGATGATGACTTGGATTATCTAGCCCACCCCTTACTTACCAAACGATTTTCCCAGGAGGGAAAAAATGTTCCACTTTTGAGCTTGACGCCATGATCTTGGGGGCTAGGGCATGGTGGTGAGGTGCCACTCTTTGACACATGGAGATTTTGGGGAGAAGAAGGTATTCACCATGATATGAGTGCCTATATGCTTGACACATGGACTTTGGAGGCTCATCCATGCTTCTCCAACACCAACGATTTCCTTAAAGTGGAAAAACGTCCCGTAAAGGGGTGACATCCTTCTAAATTAGGGTTTAATTTGTGCAAAAAGTGAAATTTTAAGTGTATTATTTAATATTACTTTGTTAAGGCAGAAATATTAGGGTTGTTGACCCCTAATCTTGTGTTTTACTCCTTAATTTGTGGACAAACTATGTTAGCTACTTTTAGTATAAATAGAGATCATAAGATCTCATTTTAAATCATAACTCTCCCTCTTGTGAGAGACTTGGTCTGAAATTTTCGGCCCTCTTGGATCTTTTTATCTCCTGTGCACTTCTTTATGGATATCTATTAGTGAATGGTTGATGGAAGTCTAGTGCTATCCTTGGATGATGCTTTTCTATCTCTTATGGTGGATTGTCTTAGCATTTCTCTTGATCTTGATATGTTTTTAACTCTCTTGCTATCATTTTCTTCAAGTCAAGTATTGTTATGCTAGGATATAGGTGGGAAGTATAAGGGCATACACCCCCACCATATTCTGAACCATTTTATTTGCTTCATCTCAATGATTTTGTAAGGGGTTTCTAAGAGAAGTATAAGGGAATACACCCTCTTAGTCTAAACTCTAGCCTAGAGAAACTTGCCTTGGGAAGTAAAAAGGCTTACACCCCCAAGGAGGTAGCTTATCTAAGCTCCGTTTGACTCCATTAACCCAGTAGTAAAGGCACTAGTCATACTCTTTTTCATTAGAGATATAAAATCACTGCCTTGGGAAACATAATTTTTGACCTTTTGAAAGTTCTCTTGCTTGAAGTTGATTTGTCTCATTGAGAGGAGTCTTCCCCCACTAGGGCATCCCCTCTCTCCCAACACTCTAATTGCTGTTAAAATTTTTAACCTACAACCATTAGGGCTGCATAAATATAGCTATGAACACTCTCATAACTCCTAAACTAACCCTAGACTAGCTCTCTAACTTTTCTCATTTACTCTCCTAACTAGGGCGCATCTTTTGAGCTAGGTCTTGGAAACTTTTCATGGTCGATTTTGCTGATACTTGCTACTAAATGATACATCCATAAGGATGAATTTTTATTTAGAAAACACATGTTTACAACATCCATCTTATCTATCTTCCGAAGTGCAAATTTTCAGCCTATATTCATTGCTAAGTTTGATGTTGATTTACCTAACTAGTCTAGATATTTATATGCTGATTTTAGATGTTTTATTTGCTTATATAAGCTTATATCTACTGCTGAAAATTAGGGACATATATTTACTTCTGAAAATTAGGGATAACAAGATTAACTTTCTGATCCAACTAACATATATCATTGCAAAGTGTGTTTTCATGTGACTCGGGCAGGTACAATCATCTGAAAAATCACTATACCCGTGGGGCAACAATTACTTGACTTGCAAGGCATCTCTCCCTACCTTTCATTCCACTTAGATTTGAACTCTAGGGGATTCACTTCCATTTACCTCCATCTTGATCTCAATCCCCCTAGGGTCACTGGGACCGCCTCCCTAGAGTGACCTAGTAACCCTTGAAGTGTGGGACCTACGTCGAGGTGACATTGGGTGCAAGATTCCCAAGTCATAGCACTTGTTTCATGGTTGGTTCAGGATTTTCCCAAACTACAACTTGCGCTATAACAACACCTTACCGAACTCATGATGCCAACGAGATGGTTTGATACTAGTGTTCTTGGTCGTTCATTAGAAACCCATCTCTCTAAAATATATTCGCGTGCACCCTATTATGATTTTCGTGTAGAATGGATAGAGGTAGAAGACATATCATAAATTCTATATGATTATTCTGTGACCATCTAGTTTAGTGAAGCTAAGTTGTGATTTGATATCAAACATTTATAGCACTCTTTTAAAGTGTTGGTATGTCAGACAATGGAAGTTTCCCTCAGGTTGTGTTGAACCAAAAGGAAATCCTTAGGAAATATTGTATACCTATGATTGACAAAATGTTGTAGAAAGGTGAACTTATACAGTTTGAGCCACGTGCAAGCATATCAATTCAAACAAATGCTTGTCATTTAAAATGTGAAGTGAAAGGGAGATATTGGTCAACAAGGTTTCTTCCCCCTAAGTTATATGTATGGATGCATACAATTCTCTCATTGTAGAGTGATACACACAGAGTTCTAATTTATGTACTTTTGTTTCTCCTTTCTCTTCGGTCAAATATTTATCTTTCCCCTGGTTTGGAAATTCACACGAAGAAATAAAATATTCGAAGAGCTATAGACTGCAGGTTGTGTTACAATAAGATAATCAAATTTTCTATTAGATTGTATTAGGAGACAATGACAAGAGAAAAATTGGAGGTGTCAGTGTGGACTGTTTGGTTCTGTGATTGAACCAAGTGCTATATTTTAATGTTTTCTCGTCGAAGAGCATATTTTTTTGTTTTTAAAGAGAGCTACACAATTTGAGTGCTATTTTCGAAAATTTGGTCCTCCAAAAAGATCATGTGTTGTTCTTGAAGCAATAAAAAAAGTTTGATGGAAATATTCGAGGAATATAAGTCTCATGCTTTTAAAGATGAACTGAAAGAAAGGAACAAACTCATTGGGATTTGAATATATTGAAGGATAAATTCTTCACAACTTTGGATATTTCCATCCATGAGGAGAATAGATTCCTCCAAGATTCCAAAACTACAACCAATTGTAGTTTTTGGGTGCCAACATAGGTTGTCAAGCAAAGGATGCAAACATGGTAGTTTGCAAATGCTCCTGATGTTGTGCAGTGTATTTTAGTAAAGGAATAGTTTATAGATATACATCCATGCTCTCCAATCATCTAGAAACACCATGCTTGTGGACAACATAAAAAACTAACTGCTTGAAGCATTGCAAGTTTACTTGTGATTTTTTGAAATCAAGTTGAATTACACTATAAATGGGTGCATTTTTGGTAGAAGTCGACACCCTTCATTTGTTGAGTTTGCGTTGTAGAGTTTGAAAATTAAATGGATCGAATTAATCAATTTTTAGAGTTACTGAACACTATAATACTCTCAACTAATGACAATATGGTCACAAATGAAAAAACAAATCTGTAATCTGTTCTCACTTGTTTGCAAGTTTTTCATGACAAAACAAAACTGCTTCAAACTCAATCTCGAATTCTACACGATGAACTTGAAGCGAAAGAATTTTCGACATTTTGAACTATTCCTTGTTTAGAACAACCCCATTTTAAAAGAAGAAGAAGAAGATGATGATCCATATCAACAACTAGTACATAAGCAACTTAGTGAGCCATCTTCAAGTATAAGTGCAGATGAAGATCAACTTTCTCTTTCTAAGACAATCATCAAACCTTGGGAAGAAATTAGAAACAATAAGCACAAACCATGTACCAAATATGAAAAGGAAGTCACATTTCATATTCCAAATTATACCAAACCGATCCAGTTCCAAAATGATGGATTGTTTCAAGAAAATTCAACTTCGATTGATTTAGTTCAAGACCACATTCCAAAATGCCAACATTATCAGTGAGTTGGCCATATGGAAGGTCAACGTTTTGATCTCCATCCTTGTGAGTATTGTGGAAATCATAATCATCCTTTAGAAAGTTCCAAATTCAAGAAATATGCAATAGTAAAGAACCACTATGGGTGGATCACTCCTTGGAAATGGTCATCAACAATAAAGAATATATATCAATCATACCAAAGAATTCATTCTCGAGTATTGAAACATCTTGCAGTGTAAATACCTTTGTCTTCTTACCTTGTACCTGATAGGGGGGAATACGATTAGTGGTTGATGGTCAGGATTCAAGTTTTGAAGTCCTATCATTTGAGCAGTAACAAGTGAGCATAGTTTGGTTTGTGTTAATCCCAAAACCATTAGATTGGTTTGTAGTATTCCTTAAACCTCCATTTAGTAGAAGACATCTAATTCTTCTAGACAACATTTTGTGGTCATCTTTAAACCTCCATTTCAGAGAACTTCCAGTTAGCAAAAGACAACATATTACATAAGCTTTTAGCTAAATTAGGAAATGTTCTGGGAATTATTGATCCTTAGAGCCAAGTTCCAGGGTTTTTGGTCTACCTTAAACCACCACCACCATTTAGTAGAAGACATCAACTTCTGCTAGCCTTTTGGTTTGTGGTCATCCCAAAACCACCATATTTAGAGAGCACATTCAACCATTAGCAACTGTCCATTTCAACATTTCAGTTGTCTACTTATATATTTCATCTCTCTTCTTGGACTCACATACACCCCTTCAGATTAAGAGGGGGGATGTTGGAAACCTATTCCGTTAGGATTCTAGTATTAGTCACTTATGAAGGAATATGAAACGTCGAGTGATAGTAACACTCATCGAGAGTCCAAGAGACCTCTTGGAAGATGAACCCAAAGGTTACATCAATTGTATTTAAATATTTATCATATCAATGAATACTATAATCCATGCTTATCTCAATTCATGTGTTCTAACACCTCAAATTTTTTTTGCATTATGAAATTTAAATCGCTTACTGGTTTTGAGAAAATGAAGAAATTAGATAAAAGAAAGGATAATTAATGGGTGCAAATTCCTCAAGTAATGGTTCTATCCACCTCACTGTGAAAATACCACACACAATCACCTATACTAGTGTTTTTATCTCGATTCAACTACTATAAAACTTGCAGACAATGAAGATGGTTGTCAACACTCAAAATTCAAAAGGCCCTACTCGGAACCAAAAATAGAATGAGCAATCAGTTGGTGAGATTTTGAATTTAATAACCCATGGGACAAATCCAAGCAATATGATGGGAGGATCTCACTTATTCTAATCATATTCTCTAAATCTGGGGAATTGAATGTCAATTGGCATTCTGGACACCAAATCCATGCATTAATGATCAAATTTGTTCTTCGTCAGGTGCTGATAAAACCTTGGATTACCCATTTCGACTAGTTTCAAAAATGTTTCCTTTTGCATAAGATTCCAAACATAACGTTTCAATATCTATAAGAAAAGATGTTGATGGGAATGCCGATAGGTAACTAACAATTTAAAAACTATGGTGAAAATGTTTTTGACATGGCACAAAAAAAAGCTGAGCATTGCTCATCGATGAACATAGAAAACCTTCTTTACTCTTCTATCGATGAGTGCTCAAAAATTTCTCGATGGACTTCAAAATTCATTTGATTGATGGGTTCAAAAAATTTCCTTACCTCTCATTCGAGGGACTTGAAATTTATTTTATCAATGGAAACAAAATTTTCTTTCTTTCATATTTTTCCCTTTTTTCCTCTTTGGCGCTTTTCAAATTATGTTAGATTTTTGGTGGGCTACACATTTCTTAATTCGATCGGTGTGTTGACGGGTCAGAATGACCCGTTCAATCAAATGAGGGAAAATTCCGGATGGCATGTCCCAATCAAACCCAATCTCATTTGGGGTAGCATTTCCCGTGCATTTATGGGCCTCATTGCCACTCAAAATTAAAATAAATAAAAGGGGAAAGAAAGTAGACTGCCCCCTAAAGAGTTCTATCTAATCCTAAGGCTAATAAAACTAAAATAAAACTAATCTAATTCTAACTAATACTAACCTATCCTGGGTGAAAAACTAGAAAAATGAGTATAGTGGAAGATAACACCATCATAACCAGAAATAGTTCTTATATTCCAGTGATAAATAAAAACAACAATGCTATATATGCATAAAAAAAAAGTTGCACAATAAATTTATAACATCATTTCTGTACCCATGAAGAAACATGTGACAACATGAGTAAACAACACAGAGTGCAAAAAACATTCATACAACAAAATCCTATCTACTAAAGAAAAAGATAAATGCATCAAGATTAGTCTCTACTACATCCATCAAAACCACAAATTTATGAAATGCCTCCTCCTATTTATTCCTCAGAGATAATAGTACCATATTTTGTTACAAAGGGAAAAAGTCCATCTCTATCCTATGAGTTCTCTTTTTATAAGATGAGAGAAACATTTGAGTTTTCCTCCCTGGTCCTTTCATTTTTCCCCAATTTATTTTTTACATTTCAAAAATCTAGATGTGGGAGTTACAAATGGAAAATGAAGAGACTTCTAGGAGGTCACATTCTCCCTATGGCAATTTACAAATGATATTCGTTAAAAAAAATCATTGACTTTGCTCATTGGTGTTATCTTCAATTCATCGGAATTTTCTGGGAATTTTTGGCTTTGTTCTGCTGAATAAAATCATTGTGGATTATTATCCTCTGTCATATCTTTCCGTTGAGCTATTTCTGGCTTGATTTCGTTACTTGTAGCTCAAGATACGATGATTTGAAGTCAACATACCAGATTTACATTCGAATTTGGGTTCCTCCTGTGTTTTGAATTTTTGGGCCATCTTTGCTTTTAATATTCCAAAAATTCCCATCCAATCATTTTCTTCATTCTTCTATCTTTGCATCAAGCCTTCCTATGCCTAATTTTGTTGCTCGCAGCTCCAGATATGACTGTTTGAATACAACACAGTCCATTTGCCTCCCAAATCCATCGGTGTCCATTTTCTACATTTTATGATGTATTCTGTCACCTGTCTAGCCTAGATACCTATACCACTATGTTCCTTTGTCCTATAACTTTTCGACGAGGTATCACGAACGTCATTCCAAAACTTTTATATTTGGATATGGTCATTTTAAAACTAGTGCTAAAAAACCGTTAATTATGCTTGTGGGGAAAATCTGGACCATTGATATGAAGTTTGGGGGGTTTTATATGTGCATGGAGGGGACAAAACACAACTATTCATATGATGGGTAAATGGATCTAGGTCATAGATGGAGGAGGGTATCATCGTCGAAGGAGAGAGCTAAAACATCCAAACGCTTGGGAAGAGGAAAACCGATGATGAGAAGGTCATTGTCGACAATAGAGGGTTGGTAAGGGAGCGAGTTGAATCCCAGAGCGTCGACGATGATGGTGGATTGGAAGAAGAACGAAAATTGTTGATGGTATATAGGTGAGATCGATATCATCCGTAGATCATCTTAGGTTTCATGGAAGTGAAGAAAGGGGAGATGCGAGCATGGAAGCCAACATGTCCCTGAGGGGTACAAGTGTCACCATATGAGTGGTTGATGGATGAGAGTGGTCCCACAAGGGGGTTCAAATCCCTTTACGGATTCCCTTATGACATGGGCCATTAGATCTGGAAAAGGATAGATATTATCTATTCATTAGAGAAATCATACGTTAGAGTGATCGGGAGAAGGGTAAGAAAGGAATGCCGACGATGAGGGATTGCCAAAGTTGATGACAACCATTGATATATCGATGGATAGATCTCAACCATTCGACTAAGGAGGGTTGTTGGGGTTGTTATAACCCTATGATTCATAAGATCAACTAGTGATTGGAAATTTTTTCACTCTTGACTTATTTTTTGTAAATAATATTTCATACTGCAAATGATTCACAAAAGAAAGAAAAGAAAAAGAAAAATAAAAGAAAAGAAAAGAAAAAGAAAAGGAAAAGAAAAAAGAAAAAGAAAAATGAGAAAAAGAATAAAAGAGGGCATAAAAGAAATGGATAAATCCCCATGCAATAATTATGACTTGATCCATACAGTTTAATCATGGCCAAGTATTTTTGAATTTATGTTAAAAGGATTAGTGAATAAGCTTGGCTAAACTGTTTAATCTTAGCCAAGTATTTAGGTTAGTTAGTGAATAAATTTGATCAAACTGTCTAAACTTGATCGAATAGCCCCAGGCTAGAGTAAATTCTTAGCCCAATAGTCTAATCTGGGCTAAATGTGTAGGTAGGTAGGATAGGACATAGACTATCCAATGTTTCTTTCAATAAAACAAGCATGATGTTCAATGAAAATCCATGATTTTGATGTTTGGGGTTTTTTTTCCTAACCCCATGGTGATGAATTGCAAGGGAAACAACGAAAAAACCCACAAAAGAACACTATCCTAAGTTTTAGCTGAACATTTTGATTCGCACCCAAAAATTAAATAAGGCCCTCAGATCTACGGTTGATCTAATGGCACTTAGATCGACGGTCAATAAGAAATTTCGGACCCCCCCGACCGTTCTACCTTTAATGGTGGGGGGGGGATCCGATATGGAATTTAAAGAGCACACATAGATCTATGGCTGATCTGATGGTGCTAATATCTACGACTGACAATAAATTCCGGAACCCCCAGACCATTCTACCTTTAATGGTGGGGGGGGGGGGGNGTTCGATATGGGCGGTTTTCTCGGTGGGCCCCATCCTAACGTGGCGCAAGCTTGTTACATCGGACCTCCTCTGCTCTAAACCGTTTACTATCTCCCCCCTTCCGACATAATTCCATACCATCATTTCTATACCATCGTCGCCTCCTGACATCATTCTCCACTATCCCTCCATTCACCTGTCACATGTTGTCTTCCATTCGCCTATCCTTCAATTGCTACCCTCCACATCACCCTAGCACACCTGTCACCCATCCTTCACTTGCCACCTCATATCCTGAGTGATCCGTTGGCCATTTATTATAGGCTAACATATCTATTAGTCTACTGACCAATCCCCCACACCCAACGGATACCCGTTTGCCCAAATTTAACCCTGTTTCCGCCATTTGCGCACTGCTCACACTCTCTGCACACTAGAAGCTCATTTTCCTCACCATTTCAGTCAACAACCCAACCATAGACATTACCTAATAATTTTTTTTCTTCAGTTTGTAGGTACCTGTTGAATCGATGGCGCCAAAATCTAAAAGATCAGAGGTTGAGGAAAATCCATTCCTTCCACCTCCTATCGATCTTGACCGGATCCCCTAGCTGACAAAGATTACCTGATCTCAGAGACCAGGTGCGAATTTGATTTCGCCAAATTAAAATAATGGTTTAAAGATACCTTCCTGGATAAAAGTGACAAGATTGGGATCTGGGAGTCCAATCTTCCATTGTATCTTTTTCCCCAAATCCATCATTTTCCCGAATTTTCCTTCAAATGCCAGGCGCATTACCTCCCCGATCAGAGAGCCATAGTTTCATCGTCTGGAGAAATATTTTATGTATCACACACGAGGCCATTGATCAAATGATGCAAATATACAGAGTCGAATCCTGCTCTCCCCTCACCATTAAAGTTCTAACAGAGATGTATCAAAATCTTTCTTTTCCCCAGAGAGTGCATATTTTTGAGCTTTTCCTCCCACAGGATGCCCAATTTCCCAAGAAAAATCCCCCTTACCATTCCTCCATGTTTTCAGAAAAGGGAAACCAAATCATATCATCATTATGTTTTCTACTCAGTTATTTATCAGAGGAATGGGTGGACAAACCCATCTTGGGTTTCCTATCTATTTTCTCTGCCGAAGAAAAAGCCACCACCCAATTCGACTACAACGGTTTTCTAGCCGAGAACATGCACGAACAATTTTTCAAATTCACCACAGAGGGCATGTTTCAGTATTCTTCAATACTGGCCTACATGTTCATGTTATTTCAAGCATATAGGCTCTCATTCCCTATGCAGAAAATGGACCAAGACGGTAAACCACAGTCTGTCACCTCTTGGACTTCGCTGCTCAGAAGAAACTCCACCGATTTTAATTTCAAGCAATTTATTGAGCAGTTTTACCACCCAGTGGTAAGCATGCTCAGTGGTAGACAAGAGTCGAGGATAAATGAGGAGGTCCAAAGAATCTTACACCTCTCAGACCTCGCCAAGACTAGAGACTGGTATTTGTATCAGAATCACATGGAGATAAGAGTATATGGGTGTGAGTTAGCTCCCTATAAGCTTCCCAAATACTTGTCTGTTAGAATATTCTCCTTGGAGTACATTAGGCAAATGATCAATTTAGACGATATATATTTTGTATTTTTGAAGAAGAAACAACAACTGAGAATCAAAGGGCAGATAGGACCCTTTATCTGCAACAATCGAACTGTCGGGGAAGAGGTAGACAAGCTATTAAAGGAAATCAAGTTTGGTAGAATTTTTCTTTGGCACTATGATCCGTGTGGGATCATTGTAGATATGAGATCGAAGAATAAGAGTTCCCCATATGCTCATACGCTCAAACCAGAAATTGAGAAATTTGTGAACCAAATAGAGTGGGAGGTGAACACTCTGAAAGACATTGAACAACAATCTCCTCTAGTCATGATTTCACAAACCACTACTCCACAGGTACCGAAGGAGAAAATACCAAGGAAGGATGTCTCACCTTTGATCACTAAAGTGTCAACAGAGGATTTCCAGATGTACACGAAAAGGACTAAAACCACTCATACAACTAACAGGACTGGCGAAGAAGAGACCTAGTCCACTACAGTTATGCAAGGAGACCAGTCACCTCTTATCTCAAGCAGCCAACAGATCATGTCTACTTATTCATCCAAGAAGCATAATGATACCTCATTGATCAACCAACCAACTCAAGGGGCAACAAAGATGAGTATTGTTATTGCACAGTTTGTAGTTTAGGTCGAAGGCTAAAGGATAGAGATCAAACTGGCGTAACAGAAACCTTCCCCACCCAATGTCACCTCAATGGGGAGGTTCTTTTTGTTTAGGGAGGTTAGCCCAGGGGAGATGTCCCCGAAAACCTGGGGCTTTGAAGAGGCTAAGGTATAAAGCGAGGTTAAAGTTTCCTCCTCACAGGTTACCACCTAGGTCAAATAGTCTGGCTCAACAACCAATAATGAAGTGTATGCCCAATTGAAAACACTTGCCCGGAACAAGACAACAACAATACAATATATATAGGCAGGCTATAACTCAAAGGGTTAGTACTTCAATAACTATTTGATATCATTTAATAAGAAATGTAAAGCAATAGATACAAAATGAAGTCAACGTTTTGTCAATTAGCTATGAAAGACCATCAATTCATCAATATCTATCAAGACAATCAAGCTAACAATGTATCCAATCAACACTTTACTAATTAAATGATTTAATTCATCATTAAATTGCTTATATTCAAGGTTTTCTGCGTCAAGATGAGATAACCAACCGTGACGTCAGCCCTAATTAAGTTAGTTTGTTAGTTAGGGTTTCAAAATTTAAAGTTTTGAGAAAAGTTTTGTACACTAAGACTTCAATGTTGGAGGTTAGAAATTAGTGCCTTAGGGTATATGGAGTCAAAAAATAAGAGGGCACAAGGTTTTGAAAGGATGGTGACTTAAAGACTGGAGGGAAGGGTTCTAAAGTGCTGCAAAAGCAGGGCCCTAGAATCAAAACCCTAGGGGAAAGAGGCTCACTCCGATGTTGCTTAAGCAAGGCCTTGTGCTCTTTCCTCCTTCCTTAGGTCGACTTGGCAAAACGAATAGCATCAATGATTAATTTTACTAAAGGATGAGGTGAGAGAAAGTGTTGTAAAGACAAGGCTTTCAAACCCTAGAAAGTGATGGCCCTAGGTGTAGATAACCTAGGCCTAGGACATCATCCCTTTTTCAACCTATAAAATTAAATGCTAGCTTAAAGGAAGAAGCAAGATGAGTGTAGCAAAGGCTAGGCTCAATCCTTCTTCTTCAATGGCTAAAATATCTCTCTCTAAGGGGACATATAACAAGGACCTACTTGTGTGCTTGTTACCTAGGGTTTCAAATCAACAATTTAATAAGCAAATGCAAGAAATTACACCTACAACCATTCAATTAAGAAGTTTTGCAAGAAAATCACTTACATATCATGAAGAGAAGCATAAGAAAACCCTAGTTGTAAACCTTCCTTGAGAGAAATGCCATAAGATGCGAAAAATATCCTTCCAATAGCAAGTGCGCCTCACTTAGACGACAAAAATACCCTAGGAGGGCGCAAAAATCAGACCTCACAAGTGTGAGTGAATTGTGTTATGTCAAAATGAGGGAAAACATCCTCAATATATATCATCCAATGACCTTTAATTAAAATGAGGTCATTAAAATAGCCGACAAGGCTAATAACTAAAAATCATACTGTTTTACATTAAATTGCTAAAAGAAAACCCTAAATGAGCAATGAGCAAGACGTCTATCCCCTTTGAGGGAGACGTTGTCCCTTTTTAGGGAAAATCATAGCACTAGATGACAAACGTTGGCTCTCTCTGGGCCTCCAAACTCTGCCACACATGCCAAACTGCCCTGTCAAACTGCCATGCGCTGGAGGTGACGTCAAGGGCCTCTAGAGGATGTCTTGGGTCATCAGAGGGACACGTTCCACCTGTAGTGGGTCAACCCCCTAGGGCTGGGCTCAACCAAGGCATCTTGGATGAAAATTTCCTTCTTCTTCTCTCGTGCAAGGGCTCGACCAATCACTGTCCTGTCTCTGCCCCCGATGAGGTCTCAACAACCATCTGATGGGCTCATCAGCCCCATGGAGGTCTGAACTAATCATCTCCCCATGTGTACCGATCCACTTGGTACCTGTCCGTCGGGCATGGTCTTGCACATTAAAAAATTCGCTCTCCATGGGCTCATTAGTCCTGGGGATCATAGCAATGCCAATCATATTTCATCATTAATTTTGTCAAATGCATGCATAAAACCCCTAGCATATCATCTACTAGCTCAAAGACATTACAATGACCTACTATACAAAGCTGAAGAAAAAGACAAAATGCCCTATTGGGCCAGCATCCATAAGAAAAGGAAAGTTCCCAAAGGATATCATCCAATCCATGTAACATGAGGTGGAGTGGTCAAAGGATGTCCATACATAGTGAAAGACAGGGGCGATATTTCCCGTGGGTTCCTTTGTAGGAGGCAAGCTATACCTGTCATGGATGCAATTCTTTCTAAGCCCTTTATTGCCTTTATTCTTTCTTTTCTTTATTACTTTTTATTTCTTTTTTATTTCAAGGTCTAACTAGAGGACACTGCCTTGGCGTGGTGACCAGAGCTGACAGTGTTACCCACAAGTAATTTCATAGAGATGATAAGTCTAGCTCGTGATGAGACACCCTTTCCCTTGGCCATGCAACCAAAGGCCACTGCTGTTAATATTATGGTAGCCGCGGGAGGTATTTACCCCCACGTGTGAACCTGACGAGAATAGAAGACTCCGGGATGCAAGAGAAACCCTAATGAGTTGGCTAATAACCCTAGAAGCCTTGTCGGTTCAAGAAGATAATTTATATTAGGCTATTAGCCTCCAAGAGAAGAAGTCAGACATAAATAATAATAATATACTGAACAGACACATACCCAGAAGGAGAAGTTGGCCCCAAAAAAACTGGCAGGATTACTATAAATACAGGGCACCAGTTCTCATTTGCAGCATCTCAGAATTGCAGTTCTGCAGTTTGGTGCGCACTGCAGTTGCAGTCTTGTGCGCATGTTTGGAGGAAGAGCTGGTGCAGCTGCAGCAGCAGGAAGATCTTAGTTTTGGCTTGAATATCTCTTGGCTAGGGTTTGGACTATCTGATCAGCTTTTTATGATGCACTATCCTTGGGGATTGATGCGCTACTCTTTGTTTAGCTATCTAGCCTAGGGTTTGCTTCCGGAGGAATTCTCAGTCAAGGTTAAGGTGCTCGGAGGGAGGCTTCGGCCTATGGTTGGGTGAGAAAGCTATCGTCAATGGTAAAACAAGCACACCATCTTCTATATTCTAACAGGTTATGGGCCCACACCCCTTCAGTCAGTCTAAAACGCTCGAAGGAAACATAGCCGCTAGACATTGAGCTCGTTGAGGAACTGTCGCTAGGGTTACTAGCAGGAGCAGTTTCCAGAAGCACTGCAGCTAGGGTTACTAGTAGAAGTAGTTGCAGAAACCCTAAACCTCTTGTCGAGGCACCTTAACTGATGAGATTGACCTAATCTCTGGATAGATCAGTGCGCCCTAGCCCAATGCATCTCCTAGTACTCTCAGAAGGCCAAGACGTGAAGTTTGGATTTCTGGTCAAATCTAGGGTTTGACCAAGTCAAGCAAGCCATGACGAACTCTATGAAGCCTGAGAATAAGTTAGATGGAGCCTATAACTTCAGAGCATGGAAGACAAGGATTGACCTCATCCTTGCTAAGAATAAAGTGCTAGATATTGTGAAAGGAAAGATCGTGAAGCCAGAGTTTGAAGAAGGAGAAGAGAAGGAACCGCATAACGTTGTAGCTATGGAGAAGTTCAAAGATGTTGACATCAATTCCATGAGTATCTTAGTGGAATCCATAAAAGACCACTTGATACCCTACATATCCCATCTTGACTCATCGAAGAAGATGTACGATGCCCTAACAAATCTCTTCTCAGTCAGAAACATTGGACAAGTTATGAGTATGAAGAATGAGCTCTGTGACATGAAGATGAATGATGACGACAACATAGCATCATACTTTTTAAAGATATCCCAGTTAATAGATCAACTACAAGCTATTGAAGAGATCACTTCAGAAAAGGAATTAGTGAACATAGTACTCAATGGTCTTCCCAAGACATGGGATGCATTTGCCACAAGCATGAACACAAGGAAGGAGTACCTGACTTTGAAGAACTTTGGAATTGTTGTGATCAAGAAGAATCAAGGATCAATGCAAAAGAGAAACCTCAAAATAAGTACGATGATCAAGCCTTCACAACAATATTCAAGAACTTCAGGGACAAAAGAAAGTTTGACTCAAGAAGGAAGCCAAAACAAAGAAAAGACATTTCAGAAATACAGTGCTTCAACTGTCAAAAGTACGATCACTACAGGAATCAGTGTCCCAAGATAAAGAAAAGGAAGGAGAAACATGAAGCATCGATTGCCAAAGAAAAGGAACCTGCAAAGAAGACTAAGCAGGATGGAAGATATTTCTTCTACTAAAAGGAAACAACACTCTTCTTATTTTCTTGTACATATCTTTCTTGCATCGTCCTTGTACATATCCTGTATATCTATCTCTTGGAAGATAATGTGTTCCAAGAAGAACTATACCTATGAAAGAACAAAAAAGATGAAAAGAGTTATCATTAGATATCACACATGAAATAATGAAATATATCATGTGAAAGGCATTACAAGATAAGCCGAAATCAGAATCAATCTTGAAAAGACTTAGAAGTCAGACATCAAGAGAAATTGGAGAAAGACTTATGACAAAAACTAAGACAGAAGCGTGGACTCTGTTAGACAGAAGAGCCAATTATATATATTGCAGAAGACAATAAAGATGTAGATGGAAACGTGGACTCTATCAGACGGAGGGAGCTGATTATATGCACTCTTACATGAAGCAAGGATTAGGAGGGAGCTAATCCTATGATCCATTGAAGATGATGATGATGATGATGATGATATATATATATATATATATATATATATATATATATATATATATATATATATATATCCATGGTAGCTGTCATGAAAGACAGTACGTGTTCAGCTCAACCGCAAAAGATGACCTCTTCAAAGAGAAGCCTTAAAAGAATTCCTGGATGTCCATCCAGATCCATGACCCTATGATGAAAGGTAGAAGTGGAATCTCTAGAGCATGGAATCTATAAGAAACTCCATGGACCCAAAAGTAAAAGAAAAACATGAAGATTCCAAGAAAGAAAGAAAAGCCAGAACAACCAATCATTGTATCAAGATTGCCTGCCTAATATAAACTCACTAAAAGAAATCAAGCAGAAGAACTGAAAGTCGTGATGAAGAACAGTGTACGGAAGACTTATGAATGAAAGAATTACGAGATCTAGAACCAAAGATTCTCTCAGATGGAGGGAGAAGACTATGATGATTGATTGTTCCAGTACACCAGACTTATCTCTATATAAGTCATTATATTATCCGCAACATCCATGAGTCAAAATTCTACATCAGATGAATGCAAAGAATGTTCTCCAGAGAAATTGAATTAAGAGCGTATGAAGAGCAATCTCAAGACTTTGAGGCATACCAGAAATATACTCCTATATGCAGATAAGAAGATGACAACATGATGTAGAACCTCTAGTGCACAACAAAAGCGTGGTGAAGATTTCCTATAACATCAATATGACTACTCAGAAGATCAGATCTCATGATGACAAAAGAAGTACCACATGGATATGTTCTAGTTCTCCAACTATGATATACTTTATTGTTCAGATCTACATGAAGCCTTCACAGTGTTCCAGACTACAGTACAAGCATTACATTATCCATGATAGAGTCCAGAAGGGAGAAAATGATTTCTCAAATACATATCTCCACAGATGAGCAGATAAGCATACATTTTGGTAAAGCCTCTATTCAAGATGAAAGAACTTGCATACTAAAGCTAGAGCTCGTGGAAATAACTCTCTTAGCTGGAAGGGAAGACTCTCTAAACTAAAAGAAGGTACACAAACATTTATTTTTGTGATTTAAATAACTCTCCAGTTAGGAGGGAGCATTTATCTTTGTAATTGAGAAATAGTCCATATTGGACAGATGCTTTCCTGTTCGGAAAGTGGATTGAGATTTCTGACAGACAGTGACTTCCCATTGTAGTTAACATGGGAGGAAGATTGATTGCTGATGTATCATAGAAAATGACTTCCCATTATGGGGAGTGTTCTAGGACAATCATTCTTCTTGGCAGTCACTCTGAGTAGTGGTCAAGTAGAATGGTCTACCTCGTCGGGCAGTCATTCTTTCGAAGTTCACAGTTGTGAGCAGTTTTGAAGAATCGTCCGTTTTGGAGGTTGATGCAGGATAGACATTCCTTGAGGGTTATACATTCTCTCCAGGTTACACTTTAGTGTCGAAGGAATGGCCCAGGGTGGGGAATGGTCCGGACAGTTATTCCTTGAGGGCAGACTCATTCTCTCCAGGTTACACTTTGTTTAGTGTCGGAATAATGGCCCAGTGTGGGGAGTAGTCCAGGCTCAACAATCAGGGACAGTTATTCCTCGAGGGCAGACTCATTCTCTCCAGGTTACACTTTTTTTAGTGTCGAAAGAATGGCCCAGGGTGGGGAATAGTCCAGGATAGTCATTCCTTAGGGTAGACTCATTCCCTCCAGGTTACACTTTGTTTAGTGTCGGAGGAATGGCCCAGGGTAAGGAATCGTCCAAACATTTCTTGAGGGCAGACTCATTCTCTCTAGTTTACAATTTGTTTAGTGTCGGAGGAATGGCCCAGGGTGAGAAATGGTCCAGGCTCAGAAATCAGAAATAATCCTTCTTCCTTGGTTGAGAAGAATGGGGCAGATAGCCCATTGTTGATATTCTATATTGAGGGCAGACATTCTTTCAGACCTCACAGACGTGAGTGAAAGATTGTCCCAGATGATTATTGTTGATATTATATACTGAGGGCAGACACTCTTTCAGATCTCACAGACGTGAGTGAAATATTGGCCCAGTTGATTCAGTTTTTATCATAACATTGTTTCTATGCAGATGAAGTCTACTGTGGTGGCATACATTCTTTCAGATCTCACAGATGTGAGTGAAAGATTGGACCAGATGATACCATTTTTATCATAACATTGTTTCTATGTAGGATGCTCTCAGATGTTTGTTATGAAGACTATATGACAGTAGATGAGGACTACTGTGGTGAATATGTTTCACCGTTCGCAACATTATGTTTCTGATCAAGTACTTGTGCGTTACTTGATGTGGTAGTTAACCACTAGATTGTAGTTATGTACTACTATGAATAGACACAGGTGTGTTCTATCCTCGTTCTAATTGCCTTGAAGACTATCAACAATTTATTGGAGATAATGATCATTTAGATGAATGATGAACAAAGATTTTCCAGACGAAAAACAGTTCAGATCTTTTACTCCTCTTGTATCACTCTCTGGTGAGAGTGACTTATTCAACATCATATCTAACTACTCAGATGAAGTATGGTTTCGAGAGATGATGCAGCTGATGATGATGGTGATGCTCATGAGTTAGTCATGAAATAGTCTAGATGACTATATTGATGCTACCGGGTAAATGGTATATTTTGTGCTCAAGTCCATTACCTGTAAATACCTCTCTATCTAGGAGGGAGTGTTAATATTATGGTAGATGCGGGAGGTATTTACCCCCACGTGTGAACTTGACGAGAATATAAGACTCTGGGAAGCAAGAGAAACCCTAATGAGTTGGCTAATAACCCTAGAAGCCTTGTCGTCTCAAGAAGATAATTTATATTAGGCTATTAGCCTCCAAG
Source organism: Picea engelmannii (assembly GCA_009831015.1). Classification (NCBI taxonomy): domain Eukaryota; kingdom Viridiplantae; phylum Streptophyta; class Pinopsida; order Pinales; family Pinaceae; genus Picea; species Picea engelmannii. The sequence continues at coordinate 58,192 of ML806229.1, read as the reverse complement.
AGAAGAAGTCGGCCATAAATAATAATAATATACTGAACATACACATACCCAGAAGGAGAAGTCGGCCCCAACAAAACTGGCAGGATTACTATAAATACAGGGCGCCAGTTCTCATTTGCAGCATCTCAGAATTGCAGTTCTGCAGTTTGGTGCGCACTGCAGTTCTAGTCTTGTGCGCAAGTTTGGAGGAAGAGCTGGTGCAGCTGCAGCAGTAGCAAGATCTCAGTTTTGTCTTGAATATCTCTTGGCTAGGGTTTGGACTATCTGATCATCTTTTTATGATGCACTATCCTTGGGGATTGATGCGCTACTCTTTGTTTGGCTATCTAGCCTAGGGTTTTCTTCCGGAGGAATTCACAATCAAGGTTAAGGTGCTCGGAGGGAGGCTTCGACCTATGGTTGTGTGAAGAAGGTATCGTCAATGGAAAAATGAGCACACCATCTTCTATATTCTAATAACTGCCCTGGCGTGGTAACCAGATAATGGCAATGATCAGGGGATCAAATTTTGCTCAAATTTCAAAGTGCTCGGAATGCAACGAAATCAATGCCATTGTGTCTGTCTCGTCTTCCTGATTCCGATGGTATATTTACTTTGTCAAATGGACTCCATATGGATAAGATATTGCGATCTGTTCGTCAGGTCAAACACGCAAAAATTTTGGTGCTCACTGTACAGTCCGTACAGTCTGACGTGGCAGGACCGTACATGCCGTACGAACGTACAGGGGTGACGTGGCAGATGTTGGTTGGTTGAAAGTTTTCAAATCTGGAGCTGACACGTGTCCTTTGGTGGCCAATGGTATGAGGACATGTGGCCCAATCCGTGGGCGCCACGTGTCACTCATTGTTTGGTTTTTGGTTGTATGTAAAATGTTATGGGAGTCTGCAGGGTTCAACCCCCGGACCTCCCCCACTATGTAAGCCTTCACAAGTCCTCCGCTAACCAACATGCCACCGATTGTTCCTTAATATGTATGTGAGTAATATTATATTTAAGTTGCATTTAGTATTGTTTTGGCGGGTGGTCGAGCCGGGGCTTAGCCCCGACCTGTGGTCCTATTACATAAACATGTGACCATATTATATGTATGCGTGCGGTTGTTGGCGCGCGGGGTTTTAATATCCCTTGGTCGTATATCGTGTGCCATATTCTCGCGACCTGGAGCGCGGAGGGAGTTACACGGTTTGGTAACGGTTTAACCACTTTTTCCCATGCGCGAGGTCACATTACCCATATGCCCAGGTGCCTAGGAGGTTAGGGGATGGCGCGCCCTTAACCATTCTACGGTTTTCACCGTTGGCGCGGTTGCGCCTGGTGCTGGGTTTTCACGCTTTAAAATGCGTGTGATCCAGGTTCAAACAAGAAGGGTGCGTTTTGTAGATTCAGAGACAACAAGCTTGAAGAGGGAGACTTCCAGGAGGCCTAACTTCTTCAATTTTCGACCGATTGAGGTGCCGAAAGAGCCCAGACAGGGGTTTTGGAACACTTTGAAGCCATTGGAGTAGTCGGTTTGTCAGTTTGAGCATTGTAAGACATGTTTTTTGAGCATTTTGAGCAATTAATAATAATGATCCATTGGAAGCTGGACCAGGAGATGTAGCCCATAAGAGGGGTGAACTCCTTTATCAATTGCTGTGTTTATGTGCTTATGTTCATTGATTATGTTGCTGTCTATGTTTAATTTGCATAAGTAATCCTTTAATCTATGTGTTGCAAACTGATCCTTTTGATTTAAACACATAACATTCACTTGCAATAATTTTCAAGTTTTTCAAGTCTTCTTCAATTTTAGATCAAGTTGGTATCAGAGCACTGGTTTTTGAAGACCTTATTGTTTGCAAGTTTTGTTTCTGATGCTCACAAGGTTGAAACTCACAAGAGGAGAAGGTCAACTTGTGGAGCCAAGTTCTCATCCGACAAGGAGGAAGCATATTCATTCATCGCAAGTTTCAGAGAGACATTCACCAAGCATGGCTCATGTAGAAAGTCATGAACGTGTTCCTGCCGAAGAAGAAGATCTCAGAAAGGCTGTCATGGATATGAGAGAGATGATGAAGATCTTGATGGAAAGGAACATATTGTCGCAGGGTGAAGGCTCCAACCCTTCCATGCATCAGGGAGGCAGTGGTGATAAACCTCCAGACGGAAATAGAGGGAATGGTGCTTCTCCACCACCCTCTCCTCCATCATCATCTTCTTCTTCTTCTTCTACCAGTTCGAAACATCTTCCGAATTCTCCAAAGGGGCATGGTAAAACTCCTTCATAAATTCCTTCATTAAAGCTTGATATAAAATTTGAATTGCCAATTTACAATGGAGAAGTTAACGCTGAAAAGTTAGATAATTGGATACGTCAAATTGAAGTATATTGTAGAATACAAAAGATTCAAGAAGATGAAACCAAAATT
>ML806229.1:39580-52266 GCA_009831015.1 Picea engelmannii | reverse complement strand
GCTATTTGCCCAAGTCGCCTTTAGATTTTATCTTTGGGAAAGATATTGTTGTCGATGGTCAATATGACATTGATAGGGCAGAGAAGTTTATTGAACAAATTCAGTCGATACATCAGGTGGTGCAAGAGCAGTTGGAAAAGAGTCAGGCCAAGTACAAGACGAGACATGAAAAGCATCGTGTTGATCACAGTTTCGAAGTTGGAGATGAAGTTTGGCTTTACATCAGCAAGGAGAGGCTTAAAGGAGAAGGTAAAAAGTTGAAACCAATTCGATATGGTCCTTTCAAGATTGTCGACAAGATTGGTAACAATGATTTTCGTTTAGATTTGCCTCCTTATATGCAGATGTATGCAGTTGTTACTGTTGAGAATTTGAAGTTGTATGAGCCTCCATTGATTGATGATCAAGGAGATCATGTTCAGATTCCTTCCATAGATGATTTTTCTCCAGAGTATCTAACAAAACTGTAGGAAGATACCATCCTTGAAAGGAGAATGCGAACTTCGAAACGAGGAAATGTGGAGTATTTGCAAGTTGGTCTTAAAGGGACAAATCCAAGCAAGGCCAAGTGGATTGAGGTTGGAAGGGTGAGGGAACTTTACCCTCATCTTCACATAGACTGAGAATAGTCTTTTGGAGGTCCAAAAGCTTCCCAATGGGGAGGTGTGATTAGGGGATCAAATTTTGCTCAAATTTCAAAGTGCTCAGAATGCAACGAAATCAGTGCCATTGTGTCCGTCTCGTCTTCCTAATTCCGGCAGTGTATTTACTTTGTCAAACGGACTTTGTATGGAGAAGATATCATGATCTGTTCGTCAGGTCAAACATGCAAAAATTTTGGTGCTGACTGTACAATCCGTACAATCTGACGTGACAGGACCGTACAGGTCGTACGACCATATAGGGGTGATGTGGCATATGTTGGTTGGTTGACAGTTGTCAAATCCAGAGTTGACACGTGTCCTTTGGTGGCCAATGGTATGAGGACACGTGGCCCAATCCGTGGGCGACACATGTCACTCATTGTTTGGTTTTTGGTTGTATGTAAAATGTTATGGGAGTCCGCGGGGTTCGACCCCCGGACCTCCCCCACTATGTAAGCCTTCACAAGTCCTCCACTAACCAACATGCCGCCGATTGTTCCTTAATATGTATGCGGGTAATATTATATTTAAGTTGCATTTAGTATCGTTTTGGCGGGGGGTCGGGCCGAGGCTTAGCCCCGACCCGTGGTCCTATTACATAAACATGTGACCATATTATATGTATGCGCGTGGTTGTTGGCGCGTGGGGTTTTAATATCCCTTGGTCGTATATCATGTGCCATATGCCCGCGACCTGGAGCACGGAGGGAGTTACACGGTTTGGTAACGGTTTAACCACTTTTTCCCATGCTCGAGGTCACATTACCCATATGCCCAGGTGCCTAGGCGGTTAGGGGTTGGTGCGCCCTTAACTGTTCTACGGTTTGCACTGTTGGCGCGGTTGCGCCCGGTGCTGGGTTTTCACGCTTTAAAATGCGTGTGAGCCAGGTTCAAACAAGAAGGGTGTGTTTTGTAGATTCAGAGACAACAAGCTTGAAGAGGGAGACTTCCAAGAGGCCTAACTTCTTCATTTTTCGACCGATTGAGGTGCCGAAAGAGCCCAGACAGGGGTTTTGGAATGCTCTGAAGCCATTGGAGCAGTCAGTTTTTCAGTTTGAGCATTGTAAGACATGTTTTTTGAGCATTTTGAGCAATTAATAATAATGATCCATTGGAAGCTGGACTAGGAGATGTAGCCCATAAGAGGTGTGAACTCCTTTATCAATTACTGTGTTTATGTGCTTATGTTCATTTATTATGCTGCTATCTATGTGTAATTTTCATAAGTAATCCTTTAATCTATGTGTTGCAAACTGATCCTTTTTCTTTAAACACATAACATTCACTTGCAATAATTTTCAAGTTTTTCAAGTCTTCTTCAATTTTAGATCAGGCAATGTCATGCTGCTAGGTACCTATGAACATAATGGGCTAGCTCATGATGAGACCCCCCATCCTCTTGGCTAGGTCTTGTTTTGTTATTTTTCTTCGGGTCCCTCTTGTTTCTCATTGAGAGGCCTTTTATTGCCTTCTCGAGGATCCCTGGGCGAGGCATCTTTAGGTTTTATATTTTATGGCTTTGATATCTTACCAGCTTATTTTACCCCCTGAGCCTTTAGCCCCTTCTTCCCACAGGATAATGTGTAACCCCGCAAATAGTTCATCCTAATGTCCAGACTAGGGGAATGGGATAGATGAATGGGAGATAAGATGCAAAAATGATAATATGATGGGAGCAGACGATGGATCTTCAAAATCCCCCTTGGTGGCTAACCAAAACCTATGGGTATGAGCTTGATAGGGTACCCTGTCAATCCCCCCAACTATGGTCAAATGGGTTAGTGTAAGATCCAAGCAGTCGTCAGAAATGAAAGGAATTTGATGCATATATCTGAAAATTATAATGATCAAACATGACACATACCATGATACTTGGACCAATTACCTCATGGAGCAAGATTCTTCTTCGATACAAGTCCAAGCCGAAGGTGATGGATGCTGTTGCTACTGACAGGACAAGTCTGATGAAGAAGAAGAAAGATGCGCCCTCCAGGGCCATGCTCAGGTCAATCCTGCTCTCGGTACTCCATGTCTAGGACCTGTGGGCCTCGAGACATGATCTCCTAGTTATCCCTAGAAATCAGGGATAACAAGTATCTTTGAGAAATATGATATGATCAAGAATAAGAATGAAAGGCTGGCCAACAACACTTATGCTCAATTCTGGAAGCAAACGACAACAACGTAACATAGGCTGCTCTCTGCTTTCGACACAGAGAAGGGGAGAATGTACATGGAATTTCTGCTGGAACAAGTACCTGATCCAAAGGAAATCAATGACTACAAAAGATCAACACTTGAATTTGATGCTAAGGCTGTACACCCAGCTGATCAGATGGATCTTCACAGATAAACTGGAGAAATGGTTTTCTCAACATTGGCCAAAGCTTCCACTACTGTTGCAAAACTACAGGTTTCTTTGAACAATGTTTAGACTCAATTAAAGCTAGAGAAGGTGTCATCTTTTGCGAAGGATAACAGGATCAAATCCTTAGAAGAATTGGTGCTCAAAATTGGGTATGACCCCACAAATGTGAAAGCAGCTGAAGAAATTCTCAAGAAAAAGAATGCTGATATGTCATCTCCAAGGAACTAAAATTTCCAGCTACAGAAGACTCACAGGCCAAAGAGATCACTGAGACAATAGATGAAAGGGAGGAGATGCTAAAGTTGATCATGGAACAAAATGCACAAATAAAAGAGATGGAAGTAGATATGGAAAGGTTGGTAAAGGAGAAGGAACAAGAAACACCTATGGAAGTCATCCCACTGAGTGCAATTCCCCTCACATGAGTTATCACAGTGACAACATCAGTCACCACCACTACATAAATTCCTTCAGCCACCCCAGTGGCAGTTTCAAGAACATTTGAAGCTTTAGCAACAACAATAGAGAAGATGACTTTGCAGGGAACAAAGATCAAAATATTGGAGTAGGAGATAGAGAATCTCCAGAAGCTAAAAGCTTCTTTCCAAGCCAATTATAATACAGAGAGACACACATCAGAAAAACTGAAGCAAGAAATTCAACAGCTGTAGAAGCAGACAGTCGTGGGCAAGACACTGGAAAAAGCCAAAGAGAACATTTGGATGGATGTCTCAAAATACATAAATTAAATCTGGTCCATGGTGCAAATCATGTTTGAACAACATGAGTTGGTGTTAAGGAGTAAGCAGGCCATCGACAAGATAAATGGAGAATTAGGAGAGGTGCCCACATAAGCAAATGAAATCATCAGGCTTATGAAGTCAAAGTCTAGGGAAGAACTAGAAGACCCAAAGATTGAAGACAAGACATAAACCATCCTTGAGGTTAAAAGAGTGCTGACCAAAAGAGGATTAATGTTGCAGTTGGAGGAGAAATCCTAGAATATGGATGTTGGAGTTTAGAGATTCTTCAGCAAGATCGATACATTACAGAAGAAAGGTCTTCCTGGTTTTTTGGTACTAAATGAAAAACTGATGACTCTTTCCGACTACAAGCAGAAGATTACCACGATGGCCAAGGACAATTCCAAGTTTTCCTAAATACAGGGTAGTATCACATGCAAGGCGTTTCTAGAGACTTTGTAGCTGGACCTCAGTATTCAACACAAAATCAAATATATTTTCATCACCAAGCTGACTTTCGCCAAATATATAGAAATGGATTAAATCTACTGAATATTGCTCATAGTCACCATTCCCAGTCAGCTAAGATGGGAGGAGTTGTGCAATTTGATCAAATATAGGGATGAGGTGTATCATCCAAGTCAGCACACAGAGCAGTCAAATTCACGTGAATGACTCACCAACGACCTTCCCCAAAATCAACATGAAGAATCTGACAGATCATCAACAATTCCTACAATTTTGTATCTTGTTATCTAGTTAGTTAGATTTAGAATCGACCACGTCCTGATCATTGATGACAAGGTCGCTTGTAATTTTTGTTATAAATACTTCAAACTTCGAAGTATTGGGGGTTGATCTTTACGCCCAAGCAAGCTGTAAGCACTGTAATTTTTATCAGATATCTACCAGTAATAAAAGGACATTTCACAAGATTCCCGTGTGTTAGTTGTTGGTGATGTTTTCTTCTCTCCATTGAATGGTTTTTCCTATCTTCATAATCATTTATGTTTTCTGTATCTGATCTTTTAAAAGAAGTTGAAGTTGCAGAATTTATCTTTGTATACTCTGTTTCTGGCTTTTAAAGATTTAAATGTTTATCTTCTGATGTTATGATTAAGCAATTCTTAAATGCTTCTTGGTTATAATTGATTATCTCATCTTTTCTACCATCCATCATTTAATTTCTAAAGGATCTAACAGTTGCATTATCTTGCCCTGTGAAAACACCTTATAAAATTTGTTTGTTGATCTCAAACTTTATAAAACAGACCCCATAGCCCAATGGATGCATCAGCAATATTTCAGCCATTTTTATAAAACAAGCAACACAGTCTCATTTATTTAACTAGCCTAACATCTGAAATCTAAAACGAAGTTAAATTTTACAGAGAGATCCCTTTCTGAAACTGGAAGGGCTAGATCCCAGTTTCGATGTGGTTGGATAAAGTTACCTCTAGTAAATTTCTTCTACATAGCAACAACCTCTGGGAATTTACAGAGCGATAACATAAGTGGCAACCATATTGGGGAACTGAACAAACTTTATATATCCTACGATTTTGTTTCCCTAGACAAAGAAAAATTTATTTCTAAACAAATTATAAAGTCTAAACTTATATAGATATAATGTTCAGAGGTTGTTAAAGTTTGTATATATTAGTTAAAAGTTTCTAAAAATAAAATAAAAATTAAAAATTTTGGCTCCTAAAAGAGTTTTCACTAGATCTCATCCAGATCCAGAACCTGCAATAGAAATAGACAATCCTGAAAAATTATTCAGAAAGAAAAACACTGCAGAGGGTTCCGGGAGTCACAGTCCTCTTCATAGGTCCCCTTCTCTCCCAAAGAAGTTGATTGCCCTTCAATATCTCGAGTTTGACATATCTTTTGAACAAAGCCTTTTTAGAACAAAATCTGACAGCTTTGTAAGTGAAACAATTTTAGATCAAACCATCCTTCAACCCATGACCCCTGAAATACTTTCTCGCAGAGCTGATGTTGATCAACGATTTCTCCAGGAATTTTATAATCTAGAGGATCAAGCCTTAGAAAAAGTTCATTTTCAGTAGTCAGTCGAACTTTCCGCCTTGACTATTGTTGCAGCTTCTGTTAAACCTAAACTAGTTCATTCATCTCCTCCTAGCCCTTCATCTTCCACAACTTCTGTCACCTCTCCTCCAATCACATAGGTTGTTGTTCAACCTCCTCCACCAATCATGGAAACAAGATATGCTCCATTGGTGTTGGTTTCTCCTTTACATGCCATGCCTCAGGATTATCAAACCAGACTCCCTCAGTTTGATAGTACTGGTCCTCTGAATGCACAACAACATCTTGACAAAATGAACGATTATTTTGATTTGCAAAAAGTAGATGAAGATGATGTGCAGATGAGACTATTTGCACAGAGTTTAACTGGAGAAGTCAAAAAGTGGTTCAAAAACTTACGTGCTACTTCCTTAACTGACATTGCTACTTTTCATCGAAGTTTCCTTGATAGGTGGGAGGTAAAGAAAAATCCTCTCCAGATCTTGTCAAAATATGAGAATATTAGAAGGAACCAAGGAGAGACAGTGCAGGATTACTGCACTCGTTTTAACAATCTATACAATGTAATTCTAGCTGATATCAAACCACCTCAAGGTTTGGCATTAATAAAATTCCCCGATGGATTCAACGCTGACATGTCTTATCAGCTAAGGGAAAGAAACTCTGCTACTCTGGAAGACATGAAAAAAAGTGCCGTTAGTGTGGAAGAAAATCTTTTATCCAGAAGAGCCAGGCAGAGAACAAAAAGGAGGGTCACGATTAAGGAAGAGCCTTCCACTTCCTCTTCAGACACCAAACTAGATTCTCTAGCCAGAGCTATGGAGAGAATGATGGCAAAGCTTACCATAACTGACATAAATCCAACCAGGGAAAACCAAGTCGCTCCTCAGATTTAGAATTCGAACTTTAGAAGAAATCCTCCCCAGATTAGGCAAAGAGATCCGAGGGATCAAAGAGAACATAGGGGGCATGATTAGCAGATTAGACCACCCCTTCAGGAAAATTATGTTGATGAAGGTGAGGAGATAATCGAAGAAATGGATGATACTCATATAAACCTCATGGGCGTTCACGACGATGAATCCATTTTTCTTACTCAGGAAGAGCATGATCTTTTCCTCCTTTCACAAAAAGAGGTAAACGAGGAAGCAGAGGAGACAAAACAATAAGCCTTTGAAGATGCTATAATGGAGGTACACAGGTAGTATAACCTGAGAAGCAAGAAGGAAAATGACAACCCTCCAAAGAAGGCTAATGAAACAAAGAGAATATCCAAAACCAACAAAACCTCAGAATCCTCTCCCAAGAAAATCCCTGAGTGGAATAATTTTGAATATCCTGCAAAGAGAACTCCAAAAATTTTACAAAGAGAAAATCAGACTGAAGTTTCATTAACTAGTCAACCAAGTGCTCCTTCCCATAGAACCCCGATGGATAAACCAGAAGTGCATAGCTCAAGAAAAACTTCCACTACCTTTAGCCTTGAAGGGGAACTAGCTAAACTAAAGATTCTCATTCCCCTCTCTGAGTTGATGAGAAAGAATGATTACAGGTCGCAAGTGATTAGAGATTTGAGCATCGAACTAGACATAGGTAAGAAGGCCCTGAATGTCAGATCTACAAATTACTCGGACACGATAAATCTTGCTGATGACCAACTAGAGCTCCTGTTTGGTCCTAAAGTTGATGGTCAAACTGATAATGGTGCCGTGGCCCCTTTTTACATCAGCCTAAATATCCACGACTTGATATTACACAATGCTATGCTGGATTCGGGTGCCTCTCACAACCTAATGCCCAAAGTGGTGATGGAAAAGTTGGGACTTGAGGTCACCATACCCTACAAGGATTTACATTCTTTTGACTCTAGCAAGGTCAAATGCATAGGGATAATTAAGGATTTATGCATCACCCTAGCTCAAATCCCAGCAAAGAGTATGGTAATGGATATAGTAGTTGCATACATTCCCCCAAAATACGGTATGTTGCTGTCAAGATCATGGGGAGCTAAGTTGAAAGGAACCCTGCAACTAGATATGTCTTATGCCACCATCCCGATATTTGGACAACAGAGAAGACTGTACAGAGAAACCCTGATGAAGTATATGGTCAGTAGTCAGGAAAATCCACAAAATTACCCACTATACGCTGCACACTCTGATCTAGATTCTTTCATTCTATACAATGATGGTAATTTGGAAGAACAAATCGCTCAGCTGGAAGATGATACACATGATTCTAAAGAGGATAAAGCAATCCCCGAGGAAAGAAATGATGAAACTGTGGAAAGTGAGGAACTGCCAGTAGATTTTTGGAGCATGGATTTCGATGGTGCAGTGAGTAAAGAGGGAGCCAGAGCTAGAGTTTGGTTACATAATCATAGATCAAGGTATTCAGAGAGCCATTCTTACAAACTGAATTTCCAATGCACTAACAACATAGCTGAGTACGAAGCTTTGATGCTCGGCCTGAAACTACTGAAGAAAGTTGGTGCCAAAAAAATTATGGTAAGGGGTGATTTTGAATTGATTATCAAGCAAATCAAAGGTGAGTATGAAACTAAACATCCCAGACTTAGAGCTTATAAAAATGCTTCTTTGGATGCTCTTCAATGTTTTACTGAAATCGATTTGCAGGTAATTCCCAGGGGACAAAACATATTAGCAGACGGGTTGGCCAAGCCAGTAGCTACCTGCAAAATACCCTTCCATCCCACTCGCAAATACACAGTGGAAGTAAAGTGCAGACCAATTGTTCCAGACAACATCAGATACTGGCAAGTATTCGGGAATGATGATCAAATTGAAGAGTTCATACAGTGTAATAATGAGTTTGAATGTACAAATATAGATTTAGAAAATGATGATGATGATGTAAATAAATATTTTTTTGAAACTGGTAGTGTAAATAACGTATATACTGAAGAGTTGAATGAAAATAAAGTTGATGCAGATGAATTGAATGAAAATGAGATAGATTATGGTATTCTACAGTTAAAAAATAATGTGCTACCTAGAGGTTTAATTCCGCTGGAAGACTTGTTCGATTTTAACGATGTAGCCAAAAAACCAAAAATTGAAGCTAGTGGTAAAGAGGTCGAAGAGTGAAACATAGGAACAGAAGAAAAACCCAAGATGATAAAACTTTCCAAATCCCTACCCCCACGAACAAAAACGCAAATACATTGAACTGTTTAAGGAATATGTAGATGTGTTTGCTTGGGGTTATGAGGACATAAAATCCTATGACACAAGTATCATATAGCATCGGATTCCCATAAAAGAAGAACACAAACCTTTCAGGAAGAAACTTAGGAGAATCAATCCCAAGTTGCTTCCCCTGATAGAGAAAGAAATCAAAAAGATGTATGATGCAAAAATTATAGTCCCCTTGAGATTTTCCAAATGGGTTTCTAACCTAGTTCCTACCAAGAAGAAAACTGGCGAGATCAGACTTTGCATAGATTTCAGAAATCTGAACAAAGTCTCCCTCAAAGACAATTACCTTTTGCCCAAAATGGACCACATTTTACAAAAGGTAGTTGGGGCCAGTAGGATCTCCTTACTAGATGGTTTCTCGGGCTACAACCAAGTCCTTGTGCACCCATAATATCAAGAGAAGACAACATTCACTACACCATGGGGAACTTTCATGTATGTGAAAATTCCCTTTGGTCTGATGAATGTTGGTGCCACTTTTCAAAGAGCAATGGATATTTCTTTTGTGGAAGAGCTTGGGAGATATAGTCATATATCTGGACGATGTGACTATCTACTCCAAATTTGACGAGGAACACTTGCAACATCTCAGATGCGTGTTTGAGAAGTGCAAGAAATTTGGGATTTCATTGAATCCAAAGAAAATTCTTTTCGGTTTAGAGGAAGGTAAGTTGTTGGGACACATAATCTCTAAAGATGGAATTAAAATAGACCCCAACAAAATAGAAGCCATCCGAAAAGTGGAACACCCTAGGAACATCAAAGAGATACAATCATTCATTGGCAAAATAAACTTCCTTAGAAGATTCATACCCAACTTGGCCGAGATTCTTAGGAACATCACAAACATGTTGAAAAAAGACACAAAAATCAGATGGAACACTGAATCCAAATAGTCATTTGAGCAGGTGAAACATGCACTCACCCAAGCCCCAGTTCTGATCAGCCTAGATTACACCAAAGACTTTTATCTTTTCTCTTTTGCATCTGAACACACCATAGTAGCAGTGCTATTGCTAAAAAACAGTGAAGGGTATGAACAACCCATAACATTTTTCAGCAAAGCTTTGAGAGACGCTGCGTTGAACTACTACATAATGGAGAAACACGATTTTTCCCTGGTAAAGGCCATAAAGGATTTCAGAGTCTATATTCTTCATTCTCACACAATTGCATACGTTCCAAATGCAGTGGTAAAGGATATCCTGACTCAGGATAATCCAGATGGTAGGAGAGGAAAATAGATTGCGGTTATTCTGGAATATGACATTGAAATAAAACCTACTAAATTGATCAAAGGACAGGGTTTGGCCAAACTAATGGCCGAATCAATTTTTCATGCTCTAGATATTAATTTTTTGGATGCAGTTGATGAGTAGGAAGAGAAGGCGACTCCAATTGTAAAGGAGGTATTCTTAAACTCTCCTTGGTATGCAAACCTCATTTTTGTACTTCATAAATTACAAGCTCCTCCTGGTTTGACTAAGACCAAAGCTAGATTTATTAAACTGAAAGCATTGTAATTTTGTATTCTAGAAGGTAATCTTTATTGGAAAGATCTTGGTGGTATCTTGCTTAATTTCCTATTAAAATATGAAGCTGACAGGGTTCTGCAGGATTTCCATGCAGGAGACTTTGGTGGACATCTGATTTGGAAGACCACAACTAACAAGATTTTGAGAGTTGGTTTCTATTGGCCTACATTGTTTGCTAATGTTCATCAAAAAGTTACTTCTTTTCATAAATGTTAGGTTTTCGAAGGTAAAAGGAAGTTGCTGCCTCTCCCCATGAAACCCATCTCAGTTCAATCCCCTTTCCAACAATGGGGTTTAGAATTCATTGGAGAAATACATTCTTCTTCCTCAGGCCAACACAAGTGGATCCTCATAGCCACTGACTACTTCACGAAGTGGATCAAGGTTGTGCCATGCAGGAAAGCTACTAGCTCTATGCTCATTAAATTTTTAGAAAATAATATCTTGTCTCGTTTTGGATGCCCCAGAAAAATTATAGTTGACAATGCAGCAGCCTTCAGATCCAAAAGACTCATAGATTTTTGCAGCCAATACCTCATTACTTTGGGACACTCAACAACTTATTATCCTAAAGGAAATGGGCTAGCTGAGTCCTCAAACAAAAGTCTGGTGAACATTCTCAGGAAAACACTGCAAGAAAATAAGAAATCATGGCATAATAAGTTGCTTTTCGCACTCTGGGCTGACAAAATAAGCACCAAAAGATCAATTGGCATGTCTCCATACCAATTGGTGTATGGTACTGAAGAAGTTTTTCCCCTTTCCTTAGGAGTCCCTATTATGAAACTATTACATGAAGTGCAAGTAGAGCCAAATGATGTCCAAAGGAGGATAAACCAAATTATTTATTTAACACAGTCCAAAGAAGAGGTATACAACAAAAATCAGGTCATCCAGGAGAACATCAAAAATATTTTTGACAGAAGGACCAAAGAAGATGATTTTGAGTTAGGCAACTTGGTTCTGAAATGGGATTCTATAAATGAGGATAAGGGTAAGCATGAAAAATTTGATAGCTTATGGAAAGGACCTTACACCATTCAGGCATTCATAGGAAATAACTCATTTTTGCTCAAAAACAGTGATGGAGCAGACCTGCTAGGTGGACTTGTGAACGACAGGATGCTGAAGCATTATTTTCCACCCCAATAAAGATATCACATTTTTTTTTTTCCACTGTACATACCATTTTTTGTTTTTACATTTAGGTTGTATGTGGGTGATATTGATCAGATGGTTGAAGTCCACAGAGAAGGCCCTAAGCCACTGAACAATGTTACCAATATTTTTAAATAAAATGAATCAAAAAGAAGAAGAAGCTCTGGAGGAGATTTTTAAGGACATCAGAAAGCATGATTCTTGGCACTTCACAAGGAGAGTACCATCCCCAGGTGGAGCCACTGTTATAACCCTATGATTTATAGGATCAACTGCTGATTGGAAATTTTTTCACTCTTGACTTATTTTTTGTAAATAATATTTCATACTGCAAATGATTCACAAAAGAAAGAAAAGAAAAAGAAAAATAAAAGAAAAGAAAAGAAAAAGAAAAGGAAAAGAAAAAAGAAAAATAAAAATGAGAAAAAGAATAAAAGAGGGCATAAAAGAAATGGATAAAGCCCCATGCAATAATTATGACTTGATCCATACAGTTTAATCATGGCCAAGTCTTTTTGAATTTGTGTTGATAGGATTAGTGAATAAGCTTGGCTAAACTATTTAATCTTAGCCAAGTATTTAGGTTAGTTAGTGAATAAATTTGATCAAACTGTCTAAACTTGATCGAATAGCCCCAGGTTAGAGTAAATTCTTAGCCCAACAGTCTAATATGGGATAAATGTGTAGGTAAGTAGGATAGGACATAGACTAGCCAATGTTTCTTTCAATAAAACAAGCATGATGTTCAATGAAAATTCATGATTTTGATGTTTGAGGTGTTTTTTCCTAATCCCATGGTGACAAATTGCAAGGGAAATAGCGAAAAAACCCACAAAAGAACACTATCCTAAGTTTTAGTTGCGCATTTTGATTCACGCCCAGAAATTAAAGAAGGCGCTCAGATCTACGGTTGATCTGATGGCACTTAGATCGACGATCAATAGGAAATTTCGGACCCCCACCGACCA
>ML806229.1:26208-39449 GCA_009831015.1 Picea engelmannii | reverse complement strand
CCCCCCCCCCTTCTGACATACTTCCATACTGTCATTGCTATACCATCATTGCCTCCTGACATCATTCTCCACCATCCCTCCATTCACCTGTCACATGTCGTCTCCCATTCGCCTATCCTCTAGTCGTCGCCCTCCACATCACTCTAGCACACCTGTCACCCATCCTTCACTTGCCACCTCATATCCCGAGTGATCCGTTGTCCATTTATTACAGGCTAACATATTCGTTAGTCTGCTGACCTGTCCCCTGCGCCCAACAGATAACCGTTCGCCCAAATTTAACCCTGTTTTCGCCATTTGCGCACTTCTCACACTCTCTGTACACCAGAAGCTCATTTTCCTTACCATTTCATTCAGTGACCCAACCATAGACATTTCCTACATACGTTTTTGTTTTAGTTTGCAGGTACCTGTTGAATCGATGGCACCAAAATCTAAAATATTAGAGGTCGAGGAAAATCCATTCCTTCCACCTCCTGTCGATCTTGACCGGATCCCCCTAGCTGAAAAAGATTACCCGATCTCAGAGACCAGGTGCGAATTTGATTTTGTTGAATTATATTCATGGTTTAAATATACCTTCCTGGATCAAAGTGACGAGATTGGGCTCTGGGAGTCAAATCTTTCACTGTGTCTTTTTCCCCAAATCCACCATTTTCCTGAATTCGCCCTCAAATGCCAGGCGCATTACCTCCCCGATCAAAGAGCCATAGTTTCATCATCTGGAGAAACTCTTTTCTCTATCACACCCAAGGCCATTGATCAAATCATGAAAATATCCAAAGTCGAATCCCACGCTCCCCTCACCATTGAAGTTCTAACAGAGATGTACCAAAATCTTTCTTTTCCCTAGAGAGCACAATTTTTTGAGCTTTTCCTTCCACAGGATGCCCAATTTTCCAAGAAAAACCCCCCTTACCATTCCTCCATGTTTTCAGAAAAGGGAAACCAAATCATCTCATCGTTATGTTGTCTACTCGGTTATTTCTCAGACGAATGGGTGGACGAACTCATCTTGGGTTTCCTATGTATTTTCTCTACCGAAGAAAAAGCCACCACCCAGTTCGACTACAATGGTTTTCTAGCCGAGAATATGCATGAACAACTTTTCAAATTCACCACAAAGGGCATGTTATGGTATTCTTCAATACTAGCTTACATTTTCATGTTCTTTCAAGCTTATAGGATCTCATTCCCTATGCATAAAATGGACCAAGATGGTAAACCACAGTCTGTCACCTCTTGGACTTCTCTGCTCAGAAGAAACTCCACCGAGTTTAATTTCAATCAATTTATTGAGCAGTTTTAACACCCAATGGGAAGCATTCTTAGTGGTATACAAGAGCTGAGGATAAATGAGGAGGTCCAAATAATCTTACACCTCTCGGACCTCACCAAGACTGGAGACTGGTATTTGTATCAGAATCACACGGAGATCAGAGTATATGGGTGTGAGTTAGCTCCCTATAAGAAGCCAAAATACTTGCCTGTTAGAATATTCACCTTGGAGTACATTAGGAAAATGATCAATTCAAAAAATATACATTTTATATATCTAAAGAAGAAACAAAAGCTAAGAATCAAAGGGAATATAGGACCCTTTATATCTAACAATCGAGCTACCGGGGAAGAGGCAGACAAGTTATTAAAGGAAATAAAGTTTGGCAACAATTTCCTTTGGCACTATGATCTGTGTGGGATCATTGCAGAGATGAGATTGAAGAATAAGAGTTCCCCATATGCTTGTACTCTCAAACCATAAATTGAGAAATTTGTGAACCAAACAGAGTGGGAGGTGAACACTCTGGAAGACACTGAACAACAATCTCCTCTAGTAATGATTTCACAAACCACTACTCCATAGGTACCGAAGGAGAAAAGACCTAGGAAGGATGTCTCGCCTTCGGTCACTAAAGTGTCAGTAGAGGATTTCCAGGTGTACACGAAAAGGCCTAAAACCACTCATATAACTAACAAGACTGGCGAAGAAGAGACCTAGTCCACTACAGTTATGCAAGGAGATCAATCACCTCTTGTCTCAAGAAGCCAACATATCATGTCTACTTCTTCATCCAAGAAGCAGACTGATACCTCATTGATCAACCAACCAACTCAAGAGGCAACAAAGATGAGTATCTTTGAGAAATATGATATGATTAAGAAGAAGAATGAAAGGATGGCCAACAACACTTATGCTCAATTTTGGAAGCAAACGTCAACAGTGCAACATAGGTTGCTCTTTGCTTTCGACATAGAGAAGGGGAGAATGTACATGGCATTTCTGTAGGCACAAGTACCTCATCCAAAGGAAATCACTGACTACAAAAGATCAACACTTGAATTCGATGCTAAGGCTGTACGCCCAGCTGATCAGATGGATCTTCACAAGCAGACTGGAGAAATGGTTTTCTCAACATTGGCCAAAGATTCCACTACTGCTGCAAAACTACAAGTTTCTTTGAACAATGTTCAGACTCAATTAAAGATGGAGAAGGTGTCGTCTTTTGCGAAGGGTAACATGAACAAATCCTTAGAAGAATTGGTGCTCAAAATTGGGTATGACCCCACAAATGTGAAAGCAGCTGAAGAAATTCTCAAGAAAAAGAATGTTGATATAGCATCTCTAAGGAAGCAACTAAAATTGCCAGCTACAAAAGACTCATAGGCCAAAGAGATGGCTGAGACAACGGATGGAAGGGAGGAGATGCTAAAGTTGATCATGGAACATAATGCACAAATAAAAGAGATGGAAGTAGAGCTGGAAAGGTTGGTAAAGGAGAAGGAACATAAAACACATATGGAAGTCATCCCACTGAGTGGAGTTCCCCTCACAGGAGTTAGCACAGTGATAGCATCATTCACCACCACTGCAGAAATTCCTTCAGCCACCCCAATAGTAGTTTCAGGAACATCTGAAGCTTTAACAACATCAATGGAGAAGATGACTTTGCAGGGAAAAAAGATCGAAAGATTGGAGCAAGAGATAGAGAATCTACAGAAGCTAAAAGCTTCTTTCCAAGCCAGTTACAATACAGAGAGACATACATTAAAAAAACTGAAGCAACAAATTCAACAGCTGCAGAAGCAGACAGTCACGGGAAAGACATTGGCAAAATCCAAAGAGAACATTTGGATGGATGTCTCAAAATCCATAAATGAAATATGGTCCATGGTGCAAATCATGTTTGAACAACATGAGTTGGTGTTAAGGAGAAAGCAGGCCATCGATAGGATCAAGGGAGAATTGGGAGAGATGCCCACAAAAGAAAATGAAATCATCACGTTTATGAGTTCAAAGACTGGGGAATAACTGGAAGAACTGAAGATTGAAGACATGACATAAACCATCCTCGAGGTTAAAAGAGTGCTGACCAAAAGAGGATTAATGTTGCAGCTGGAGGAGAAAGCCCAGAATATGTATGTTGGAGTTCATAGATTCTTCAGTAAGATCGATACATTACAGAAGAAAGGTCTTCCTGGTTTTCTGGTTCTAAATGACAAACTGATGACTCTTTCCGACTACAAGCAGAAGATTGCCACGATGGCCAATGACAGTTCCAAGTTTTCCGAAATACAGGGTAGTATCACAGGCAAGGTGTTTCTAGAGACTTTGTAGCTGGACCTCAGTATTCAACATGAAATCAAATATATTTTCATCACCAAGCTGATTTTCACCAAATATACAGAAATGGATGAAATCTACCGAAGACTGCTCAAAGTCACCATTCCCAGTCAGCTAATATGGGAGGAGCTGTGCACTTTGATCAAATAAAGGGATGAGGTGTACCATCCAAGCCAGCGCGCAGAGAAGTCAAAATCACGTGAATGACTCACCAACGGCCTTTCCCAAAATCAACATGAAGAATTTGACAGATCATCAACAATTCCTACGATTTTGTATCTTGCTATTAGTTAGTTAGATTTATAATCCACCACATCTTGATCATTGATGACAAGGTCGTTTTTAATTTTTGTTATAAATACTTCAAACTTTGAAGTATTGGGGGTTGATCTTTACGCCCAAGCAAGTTGTAAGAACTGTAATTTTTATCAGAGATCTACCAGTAATAAAAAGACATTTCACAGGATTCCCGCGTGTCAACTGTTGGTGATGTTTTCTTCTCTTTGTTGAATGGTTCTTCCCGTCTTCGTAATCATTTATGTTTTCTATATCTGACTGTTTAAAAGAAGTTGAAGTTGCATAATTTATCTTTGTATACTCTGTTTCTGGCTTTTAAAGATCTAAATGTTTATCTTCTGATGTTATGATTAAGAAATTCTTAAATGCTTCTTGGTTATATTTGATTATCTCATCTTTTCTGCCATCCATCATTTAATTTCTAAAGGATCTAACAATTGCATTATCCTGCCCTGTGAAAACACCTTATAAAATCTGTTTGTTGATCTTGAACTTTATAAAAAAGATGCCATAGCCCAATGGATGCGTAGGCAATATTTCAACCATTTTTATAAAACAAACAACACAATATCATTTATTTAACTAGCCTAACATCTGAAATCTAAAACAAAGTTAAATTTTACAGAGAGATCCCTCTCTGAAACTGGAAGGGATAGATCCCAGTTTCGAAGTGGTTGGATAAAGTTACCTCTAGTAAATTTCTTCTATATAGCAACAACCTCTGGGATTTTACAGAGAAATAACAGGAGTTTTGGAAAGTGGAGAGATATGGAGCCCCCGATGACGAAGAGGACACACGTCAACACTTAATGGGATAATCGATGGTATCTGGTGATGACATGTATGGCCACGTCAGTCCATGTGTCAGGCCGGGCATGGGTCTACTTTTCATGTGGGTGACGTGGAGTTTGGATCATGGTAATGTCGAGTTCGGGATGATAAATGTCATTCTAGGTGGTAGGTCATGGGTAGGGACACATGTGCAGGGTGCCAACTCAGATTCCACGTGTCAATAGTGTCAGCTAAGAAAGAGGGAAGGGGTTAACTATTGGTTAGCTTTGCGACTCCGATAAGATCGAGGGCATTGATATAAAACCCCCAAGAAGTGTTAGATATGTTGAGGATATGTCATAGTCAGAGGATAGGAGCATAGTGTTTGAGTGCCAGGAGTGTTGGAGCCCCAATGAAGAAAAAGGCATGGGGAATCGTCGTTGGCGAAAGAAAATTCCAAAAGGAAAGTGGATCATGGGGAATTTCGACGACGATGAGGATGGTGGTGGGTACCACATCCATGACATTAGCACCACGTTGGATGGTAGAGGAGAGAGAGAACCATGTGGATGCTACATGGAAGTGAGGTAGAAAAAGTGAGTGAAGACTTAGGAAACTTTGGGAAGCCATAACGTTTGATCCAAGAATCAGATTTAAGTATGGTCACATGCATTAGAAGTCTCTCAACAAGCATAATCCAACTATGAGGTTTAGTTAGAGAAAATAATAGAATAAAAGAGAGGGAATGCTCAATAAAGAAAGGAAATGATAAAAGGAGAACAAGATCAAAGGATTCCCCCACATGCATATCAAAGATAGATAAACTGTGAAGAAAGGATATCCTTTTAACATGTTCCTGCAGCCATAGAAAGAGATGAAATCAATTATGGAATTAAGAGGACATTCACCAACACATGAGAGACATAACATTTACTTGCCTTTAATAAAATTTATGAACAAGTACTAAAAGTGAAGAAAATGAGGAGGAGAGGTTTTTCGAAGGCAATCATTCATGATCTATATTAAATAACTATCATGACAACTTCATGCACCTAATCTCCAACAAATAGAAAGGATTAGTGGCCTCATGATTCAAGTTAAGAGTTTCCCAATATATGAGAGCATAAAGCTGAAGATGTCAGGCACCACATGCTAGCACGAGTATGTATACTTTGAATAAGTAACTTGGAAAAATATTAGTAACCCACATCAAACTCATTCAATAAATGTGATAGATCATCGAACCATATAGTCACACAAGAGTCATGAAGACATCCAAAATATAAGATCAACATAGGCAATCAACCAGTTTCAAAGACAATAATAAACCAAGATCAAACCCACAAACTCCCTTGAGGTAGACAAAGAAATAACATAGGCTCCAACAGTAGAGGGTTAGGCAATAGGATCAAAATTTTAGTAGGGGACCCTTTTCCTTTCGCTTGTAACAGAAAAAGTAAAAAAAGGGGGTTTGTTGCAACCACAACAAATGACGACACAGTGGAAGAACTAGTTAACTATGTCAATAGAATTCTAAGGCTTATACTTCAGATCTAAGTTTTAAAGATAAGTTCATGAAACTACAAACAAATTTCCAATAATCATGGGTAAATGATGCCAAAATTCTAAAAGATATAACCCAATAGTTTTTGTACTTAGAATCTAACACACCCTTTTCAAAGAGCCAATTATTAAGATAAATTATTTTATTGGATGCACACTTAAGATTGGTTTTGGTTTGATTACGAGTTTTCACTTTTAAGACAAGCAAACATTTACATAAGTGTGTTCCTCATCTCTCTTTTTCGTCATTGCTTCACTATGAGTGACCATCCATAGCCCTGATGAAGTTGCTTCGGTACCATACAAGCATAGCGTCGTTACCAGCAGGCGTCCATAGCCCCGACGGGTTTACTTATACTTCCCACACTATTAATAGTTCTTTCAAATTCCTTTTTTATTTTAGAAAATTCTCACCCTTTTATATTTTAGATATAGATATGCATATGCACATAGCGTGTGAAGGAAGCGGGGTGATACGAGAGTTGCTTTGATTTTCTAAGTAGATGTCATGCATTTAGTTTAATCCATAGGTTTCCCCAAAAACCATAATTGTATGGGACATTTTATTAATGTGAAGTGAATGGAGCTCAAAGAAGAGAGTGGATAGACACTTTCCTATACTTATGGGTTATCATTGTATGCTTAACATGAACACGTGTTCCATCACAACTGTCAGTCTATACCTACAACTGAGAACTTCATAAATGTTCATTTAGATAGAGCATCCCATGTATCTTATGACTTGTAAGAAAAATCTTCAGTATGTGACCATAATTGACCAACCCCTCACCAAAATTTAAAGAGCAATCCTCAAGTCAGGCTAAGAGTCAAATCAACTTAGGGGAAATATCAACAGTCAAATCAAAAGATGGAATCAATATGTACAAGAATAAAGTAGGACTGAAATCATGAATCAAATTCATGAAATAGAAAATTAGACTAAAGGAATCTAAAGCTAAACTGTCATTCATCAAAAGAGAAAGAAAACTGGCTAAGAAATAAGAAGAAAACCCAACAACAAGCAATAAATATGTTTGCAGGAACAAAGAGGGTGTTTTCAATGAAAACTCAAAAAATAATCCAAGGGAAATAATTAGTCAATAAACGGTAACCGTTCGATATCAAGCCCAACAAAAAAACTACCAGAGTTTCTGATCTGAAAAGAAAAAACAAATAAAATTACAAGAATTGATGATCTAGTGTATAATTTGCGACACAATTCTCCAATCCAATTTATTTCATTGAGGGCAACAAGACAATATCCTAGGAACCTAGAAAAATGGGTTAGTTAGATGCTCAGTCAAAAAAACTTTCCAAAAGCAAATTTCATGTGATATTTCATAACCCAAATGCTCTTAGTATTTCTTGACATAAGCAATTTCTTTGCAATTTTAAAACATTGAATTTTCTAATGATAGAAATTACATTTCATATTTCTCACTCAAGCGCCATTTTCTCTTTGCTATAAAAGATCATCAATAACCCCATAGATCCCATTAATTCAATATAGTAAAGCAAGAATAAAATCATAGTTATGGAGGTCATCAAAATAGTCGTTAAAATGGCTCCAAACAATGACTAGATCAGAAAACAATATGAGAGTAAATGAATGAGAATATAGTTCTGATCAACTATCGAGTTGGTGACAAAAAATGTTGCAAAGGAATATGAGTAGCCAATTTTATATTAACACTTCCCTAAGTTGTCTTCATTTCAATAGAAAATATTCTAAGTTGTTGGCTGCAAAAACCATTTTCTTGACCTACATACAAAAGAAAAAGTTGTGATCAACTCTTAGGAAGTCTGGGAAGAAGTTCTCCTCTCAAATGTATGACTTATTAAAATGAAATTAGTCCAAACAAAAAAGTGAGGACTGGAATAAAAACTAATGCTAGGAAAAACATGCTAAGCTAAAATAATCTTAAACTAAGTTGGATGTCAAAAAACTATGTGTGAAGACCAATGCAATTATCAAGTATTTGTTAGTTGTCCATTTAATTAAATATCATATCCTTCTCTCTGAGATATGAGCAATATGTGATTTCCCTCAAAATTCCTTTTACCAAATGACATTAGTGTCATGATTGTTCTGAATTTTGGATCTTTGGACACAATGTCTTGTTCCTGAAATCATAGTCAATCAAATTGAGCAAACGAGACCATACGACTTCAATCCCATCCATCTTTTGATGATATCAATCCACCAACAAACACGAGTTATACAAATCAGATTGAAAACTTAATGAATTGGTAGTGCTAAGATTGAGTCTTTAGTCAATCATTGGATTGGGGGATAAAAATATGTGTTCCCAAGCATTTTTCTAAAAAAGATATCAGCAAAAGATTTAAATGACCACGTTGTCCAGAATGTCACAAATGTGTTTCCAGGAAGCCTGAAAGAATACCTCTTGCTGCCGTATAAGAGAGGAAGCTTGGGTGAAGAAAGCTATAATGTAGAAAGAAAACTCGAACTAAAACTACCTATTGAACAAAGCATAGGACAATAGGAAACCAATGCCTAAAAATTAAAATTACAAGTGATGACAAAAAATAACTTAAATGAAATAAAAAATCACCTAAGCTATTCTACAAAAAGTCTATGTAGAAAATTCATGTTGGCTGAAAGTGATTAAAGAAAAGAGTGGATGAGAAAGAAAAGATTTGGATAACTCCAAAACCGAGGAAAAATAATCATCTAAGAAAATTGAACATATTTGGAGTGATTTGACTTTTAGATGGGAAGAGTTTTTAATACTAAGAATTTAGATTCAATGCATATGGGACAACAAAATAAGAACTTAAAAAGTATATTAGGAATTTTTTTTTTCCCATTAGAATCATGTAGATGTGAGCATATGACAAATCTGAGTGTTCATTTTCATTACAAGAGGGGATGAATAGTGTCTTAATTTAAAATACCCCACTTGCAATATGCCACAATGCATTGGAAACGATTTGACATGGTGATCATGCATAAAAATCAATAATCTGACAATTTCCCCACACATGGAAAAATTCGAAAATGAAATGAAGTAAATTTTCCCCACATTAAAATGAAATTCAAAATCCATCCAAGGGAAAATTTAGTGGGCAACCCTTCTATTTCTTTCCAACTTTTCCAAGAATTCATTTATTGATCATCCAACAGTAAATAAAAGAAAAGGAAAATAGAGAAATAATTAAAAAAAATAGGAAGCAAAGCTAAACTATGCGAAGGAAAGACACTAATTTATTCTATTCTACTCCTATCCTATGCTACTAATGGCTGAAAAATGAGCTATGTAAAGTCATAATGCCAATGTAGCCATCCAAATAATCCCAAGCCTGCAAGCATATGTTCAAGAGAAAAGATCAGTATCAACACTTGGAATAAAAACATAGTAAAGATATACATAGTAAATAAAATTCAACAGTAAAGGTAAACATAGTAAAGATATACATAGTAAAGGTAAACATAGTAAAGGTAAACATAGTAAATAATTCATGGGAAATCTATCTAGTTAAGATCTCTCCAACCATGCTTCATTTTTTTCATAAAATCTTGCACTACTATCATAGAATTGATGGAAGGATTTCAATGGAAAGTGGCATACCAAATGTGAATCGTGCATAGAGTTTATATAAAGTGTGCTCGATGAAAGAGTCTTCATGCTAATAAACTTGCTTATCCCTAAAGACAAACCAAAAGAATAAGGTCCTGACATAACCATCAACAAATACCGAAGTGACTCATTATCTTAGAAAGCCTCCCATGACTCACACTTCAAGTAAGCAAATACTTGATATAGACTAGTGAGATCATATGATATGCATGGGTTAGGGCCAAGCATGGTATGGGAGATAATTTCGAAACAATGGTGAGATCCACCAGTATTAAAAATATTCAACAAAGGGCTACTTGAACGAGTAGATTCATTATTTATCAAAAATGAAGAAGAAAACGAAGAAGACATCCTTTGATACACATTTGCTACAAAATTCTCTTCATCCCATGAAAAAGGCTGATAAGGCTTGGTTATAATTAGTTCATGGGAAGATGACTTATCCTTTCTATATTCCAAATGCGCATCACCACCATCAAGTACTTCAATAAGGGTCAACCCCATTAAGTCTATTTGAATAGGACCATGAGTATCTCCCTGTAAAGTTAAACGATTAAAGAGATCAGGATACAAGTGATAATAAGTGGAAGAATTAAGAGAATTAAAAGCTTCTCTAGAACCATAAAAGTTTTCGGAAAGTGACTCCTTTAGTGGTATTCCTCCTCCTTAAGCACATCAGTGATTTCTTGTGAATTAGTGTGCTCCACCTTAGGTGTGGTTTCACAATCAATACGTCCTTCATCAAGATGGTTTTCCTCTTCCAAGTTAAACATAGATTGTTGAGATAAAAGAGGTATGTCCTGGATGTTTATTTCTCCTCATTGGGTGAAATTATAAACATGGTTGTC
This sequence comes from Picea engelmannii, assembly GCA_009831015.1. NCBI lineage: Eukaryota > Viridiplantae > Streptophyta > Pinopsida > Pinales > Pinaceae > Picea > Picea engelmannii. The sequence continues at coordinate 28,746 of ML806229.1, read as the reverse complement.
TTTCCCATGCAACATATGAGAATTTGAAATGTATTCCAAAACATATTCATTGTTAGAGGAGGGGAGAAAATCACAAGAACCATTAGAACAAGAATTTTCAATAAAAGATCCACTAGTAGTAGGAAAAAATTATTGATCTATGTCAGTTATACAAGGAGAATTTGTAACAACAAGACAATCCAAAACAAGATGAACTAATTCCAAATTATCCATTGGTGAGGAATAATTGATTTGATGAGTTTCCAAATTTTATTAATTAACAAAGTTATCAACTTTCAATTTTTGCTCCATAGCTCCCTCCTCCATTCCTTGTGATGGAAAATATGATATATGATAATGAGAGCCTGACATAACCATTGATGTGACCCAAAGTGTCTCATTATCAGCATGAAAACTCTCCTCTTGGGCAACTACAAAAAAATCTGAACTTGAATTTACAACACAAGAGGTATTTTTTTTGTCACAAGGAAATAAAGGGGGAATGGAGTGGTGAGAGGATACATAGGTTTCTTCTGAAAATTACTTTTCTATTTGATATATATCCCCCATAGTAAATAAATATCCAGACATATGAAGTCCATCCAAACCATTAACATTTTCAAAATTTTCATTTAAATCTAAATCAACATGTAAAGGAACATTAAAACATGATTTAGATTCTTCATCCACTGACTCATATGTTTCACTAGCAAGATAAACTAAACATGAAATAAAATCATTGCTAGAGGGCCTATCTTCCAAAGGAAAACTATAACAAAGATGGCTAAATCTGATAACAAAATCAATGGATTCATCTATGTTCTTTCTAAGCTCTAAATTTTTTTCACACAAATTACCATAAAAATAACTCTCAAAAGCATGCAAAAATTCACACATAAATTGTTCCCATGTGTGAATAGAGGCGATAGGAAAGGTCTCACATGAACACTTGATCTGGCCTGCAAAAGTGAGAGTGAATAACCTGCAAATGATATTTCTATTAGTAATATTGTGAGAACCACACAATTTATATAAATTAAAAGCATGTTCATATGCAGAGATTTCACCCTCGCCATCAAATATTAGTTGCGACAAGAAATGTAAAATCTTTCTAGGAGTTTTGGGAGGTACAATACCCAAAAAAAAACTCCATACAGGGATATGGGATGGATCCATTAGTAAATTAAAACAAAAATTAACAAGAATGACTCCACAGGCTCAACTTGTCATATGGCCCTCCTTCTAGTGCCATTTATGTTGACGAGACATAATGAACCATTCAATAAGACGAGGGATAATGCTCGATGACAGGTCCTGATTAGACCCACTCTTGTTTGGGGTAGCATTTCCCGCGATTTTATGGGCCTTGTTGCCACTCAAAATTTAAAGAAATAAAAGGGGAAAGACAATAGACTTCCCCCCCAAAGATTTCTATCTAATCCTAAGGTTGATAAAACTAAAAGAAAACTAATCTAATTTTAACTAATGCTATCCTATCTAGGGAGAAAAACTAGAAGAACGAGTACAACGAAAGATAACACCATCAGAACCAGAAATAGTTCATATATTCCAGTGATAAATAAAAAAACAATGCTATATATGCATAAACAAAAAGTTGCACAATACATTTATAACATCATTTCTGTACCCATGAAGAAACATGCGACAACATGAGTAAACAACACAGAGTGCAAAAAAAATTCATACAACATAATCCTATCTACTCAAGAAAAAGATAGATGCATCAATATTAGTCTCTACTACATCCATCAAAAACACAAATTTCTAAAATTCCTTCTGCTCTTTATTCCTCAAAGATAATAGTACAATCTTTTGTTACAAAGGGAAAAAGTCCATCTCTATCCTATGAGTTCTCTTTTTATAAGACGAGAGAGACTCTTGAGTTCTCCTTCCCGTTCCTTTCATTTCCCCCTAATTTCTTTTTTACATTTCTAAAATCTGGATGTGGGAGTTACAAATGGAATATGAAGAGACTTTTGGGAGGTTACATTTTCCCTATGGCATTTTACAAATGATATTCGTTAAAAAACAATCATTGACTCTATTCATTAGTGTTATCTTTAGTTCATCAAAATTTTCTGGGAATTTTTGGCTTTGTTCTATTGAATGAAATCATTGTGGCTTCTTCTCCTCTGTCATATATTTCTGTTGAACTATTGTTGGATCGATTTCATTACTTGTAGCTCCAGATATGATGATTTGAAGTCAACATACCCGATTTACATATGAATTCGGGTTCCACCTTTATTTTGCATTTTTGGGTCATCTTTGCTTTCAATATTCCAACAATTCATATCCCATCATGTTATTCATTCTTCTATCTTTCCATCGTGCAAGATACCAGATATATAAAATATGCAGAACAGGAACGAAATGCTAGAAATAACAGAATAAAAGTAAAATATCCAGCATAATCTTCACAATACACAGAAATGATATATGAAATAGCAACAGAAATAGCACTTGAACAGAAATAGCACTTGATTCAGATAGCAATGTTCACAGGCCTCTTCGAGGGGGAAACCTCCAATCGAGCAG
>ML806229.1:8556-20534 GCA_009831015.1 Picea engelmannii | reverse complement strand
AGCACTTGAACAGAAATAGCACTTGATTCAGATAGCAATGTTCACAGGCCTCTTCGAGGGGGCAACCTCCAATCGAGCAGCGCTCTGTTACAATAATATCCAAGCTAGGGTTCGCATACCCTCGACTCCTATTTATACTAAAATGAAGCATCTAGAGGAAGATCCTTCTAGAAGCGGAAGCTTCTATTAGGTCTTCTTACATCCGCCTAATTCTCTTTTATTGAAAGGTATTATTAATATTGACCTTTATTACATCCGAATACATTAATCTACCCATGTGCCGGTTAGGACCTTAACACATCGATCCTTCCCGTGCCTAATTTTATTACCCGTATCTCTAGATATGACTGTTTGAAGACAACACTGCCCATTTTCCTCCCAAATCCGTGGGTGCCCATTTTATGAATTTTATGATGTATTCTATCACCTATCTGGCCTGGATACATGTACCACTATGTTCCTCTATCTGATACCTTTCCAACGAGGTATCATAGGCTTCATTCTGACACATGTAGCTCTGGATATGGTCGTTTTAAAACTAGTGCTCACCAACCGTTGAATATTCTTGTGGGGAAAATATGGACCATTGATCTGAAGTTTGGGGGATTTTATATGTGCACAGAGGGGATAAAACACAACTATTTATTTGGAGGGTAAATGGATCTAGGCTGTTAATGGAGGAGGGTGTCATCGTCGAAGGAGAGAGCTAAAACATCCAAATGCTTGGGAAGAGGAAAACCGACGACTAGAGATATGGGTGAGTCCAACAAAAATACTTACTAGAGAGTGGTACCATGGTGATGATATTGATGCAAGGATTCTGTTGAGATAGGTCTCAAATAAGGGTGTAGTCAGGACCCAATTTTAATTTTTTACTACTTTTGGTGGAGTTATACTCTCCTCAAAATATTACTACATTGACAAAACTCCCAAATTCTCAACACTCTAATTTATGTAGGAATTTCATGGCCTAGCAACAAAAGATAGGGTTTCCAAGATCTTGAGAGCAAGGGAGTTCCAGGTACATAGTACTCGGCCCAATCCCTTAGGGAACCAACTAAGGAGGCTTGATCATACTGTAATTACTACCTGATTTCCCATGTAATAAATAGTAATATTCTCGAGTGTTGTTCTTGGTGAACTATAGAAACAAGACAACTGACTGACTTATCTAAAGCTAGTTTTGGGTAACCTAGGAGACTTCCAATATACCTGAAGTTATGTGGAAATGGAATTTCATATACATGTGATGTGTGATGTGGTACTACACGAAGGGGTACCAATTGGGGTTACAAGGGTGTCTAACCAAGTGAAATCACTTGTATTTCATGCATGCATTCTTCCTAAACCACAAATTTACTTGTTGAAGGAATGCTCATCGTGTTATTTATAGATGTCGAAATATGTCTCTATCTTAAAAAAAAATCTCTAAAAATATTGACTGAAGAAAATACTCTAATATTACTTATGGTGTTCTTTATTAGAAAAACAAAAGATTCAAAGTATAAATAACATAATATAGCGAGATTTGAAGAAGAATAAACATATTATATCAATAATAGGAAATTATAGAAGAACCCAAACACCACAAATAACAATACCTTTATTGATGAAATCAATGTTCACTTGTCTCTTCGAGGGAGCAACCTCTAAATGAGCAAAGATCCAATTACAATATGCTTCAAAAGACTTGGTTCTACTTCATTATATAATTTCTATCTAATTGATTCAGATTGTTAAAGGAACGAAATGGAAAATAGAAAAGTAAATGCGACAAAATAAAGTAAAGAGAATAATATGGCATGAAATCAACTCTTTATTAAATGGAAAAATCCTTAGAACCACATCATGAATAGATGTCCTCCTTTACAAATGAGAGGCACGTATATATAGTACTTACGGGGTGCCTCGTAGGAGTAATGTATTTTCATTATTTCACTATTATTTGTTTTATTTTTCAAATAGCATGGGTTACAAAAAACCATTGGTGAATTCCATGGATTCCAAAAACTTTGCATATGGATTTTCTCCACTCTATTTCTATTATTATTATTATTCTCCCACCAAATACCATGGGTGTATACCATGGTTTACCAAAACCATGGGATCGTATATTCCCAATGGTAAAAAGAAACAATTACCATGGTGATTTAGTGAAATAGGTGGGTGGCCACTAATTTTCACTTGGATCAGTTCCCCCCCGCCCCCCCTTTGGAAATAATGGTCCCCATTGAGTCAATTTCCCTCATTAGATGAGGAAAATTCTATTGAATTTGGGTCCTGGTGAGCCACTTTCCTTGGTGAATAATCTACCCTACTTTGACGACCCTATAGAGATGTAGGTTCTATTGGTGGGTGCCTTTCATTTGTGTATCCATGATTTGATCAATTGTAGCCTGCTCAAGGTAGTCAGAGTTGAATTATGTAGGGGCCAAGTGCTCAAATACCTATGAGGTGTCCAATAGAGGTGGAAAATATGGGCGAAGGAGCTCCACATTGAAGACTAGATGCAAGCCAAGGAATGGGAGAATACTTAATTCAAAAGCATTCTCACCTACAACCTTGGTTATGGTGTAAGGCCCATATCGAAAATTTCGATGGGGTCCTACAAGGCACTATTTCTGTAAATGTAACCAAACCTCATCACCAACCTGAAACTTGTGTCAAACTCGATGTTGGTCATGTTGCTACTTGTACTTGGCATTGGATTTTTGCAAGATGCCGTGGACTTGTTGTTGGAGGTGCAGGATCCATTCAACAAATTTTGCTACACAATTTTCCTCGGTTTGACACTTTATTTCCTCATTCTCCAGAAGGGAGCATCTGTACATTGGACCATTGGGTAAGGGAGCATCGGGCACCAAGTCAATGGAACTCTTGATTTGGAAGTGCAGAGGTACCCCCATAGGTGAAGCAAACATATCTTTGTGCTCCTCTATAATCTTGTCGACTAGCTTCTACGATATAGAAAGGTCTTGGGATGAGGCTGTAGTGGTTGCAGTGAACTTCCATTCACCTTCTAACTGAATTGTGAAGAAGATAAACTTTGTGTTATGAGGGATTACTTTCTGACACTATTTTTTTCGAAATAAATGAAGTGGCAGTAGTCGCACTACCTCTGGTACCCTGTAGAGTTGGCCTCTCATAGTAACAATGACACTGTGGAGCCAAGAATCATAAAAAACATGATGTTTCCACATATAAGGTTGTCCTAAAAGGACATCACAAAATTCATGTGGAGCAACATCACATAGTACCTCATCTTTGAAGGGCTTGATGTCGTAGGACATGCGACACTGTTGGCTGATGAGAAGGTCCCATCCCTGTATCAACCATCTGATGGTGTACAGTTGGGGGTGTGGCATTGTCGAGAAATTCATTTTTTTGACAACCTCAGTTGATATCAGGTTCTTTTGATTCTTGCTATCAACAATGAAGTGAAGTGGGGTCCCCTTCACCCACATCTGTGAATGGAAGAGGTGCCCCCTCTCCTCAAGCTCCTTTGGTTCTTTTGGTTGGATTATTGTGGCCATGATGAAAACAATGGGTTCTTGATCCAGATGGATATCGGTGGCCACCCACCTTTTCCAACTAGCTCAAAACAGTTTTCTGATCATTTTGGCAATTTACTATTTTTAGCAGTTTTAATTTTCGGGGCCATTTTGAGGGCCTAAATGAAGGTTTTTCGGGATAGATTTCCTCAATGATAGCCAAATAAATAATTGAGCCCCAAAAATAAATCTCCTCAACGATACCTTTCCAACGGGTTATCACATGCCTAAAACGAAGATTGTATGCAAAAGTTACGACCTCGAGAAGTTGATGTACTAACTTACCCAAACAGGGCCCACATGACTTTTGGCGCTTCATCTCCTAGGGTTAGGTTTTTGGAATTCTTGTTTATTGTAAAAATTCCTTCAGAGCCTCATTGTAATCTTCTTCTTGCGAATGCGCTCAACCGTCACATCTCTTCTCAGAGATAAGCCGCCACCATTCCAACAAGCTTGTTTCCGCTGCATTTTACAGTTTCAACTTATTTCATTATTGAATAGAAAACCAATTTTACTGTATATTTGTTATTTTGTGTTAAGAACCTGTTAATAATCTGTATTCATTTCGTTCTACTCATAAAATACGGATCAGTGGTATCAGAGGGGTCTGCTCCTTGTCATCTTAATGGATGTCCCCAACGAGGTCGGAGTACAAAGAGTTGGGTCTCGAGCTTGTTTCTCTTTAGGAAAAAAGCTCTTGCACGCCCAAGTGACCTCTCATGGAAGGAGAAAATAAAGATGACGGGACAGTAGATCCTTTCAAATTGTTGATTGAGGAATCCCTCACACAGCAGAGGAACGAGATGATGGATAGTTTCGCACAAATCCTTTGGCGGCTACCAACAAGAGACACATCTTCTTCGAACAGAGGCGTCACCCCCTTCAAGGTACAAATCAACTTTGATATTCCTATATTTGAAGGTTAGATAGACACAGATGCTATAGAAAAGTGGTTGAAACTACTAGAAGGGTATTTTTCTGTCCATAACTTTTTGAATAGAGAAAAGATTACTTTTGCGCTCCTCAAAGCCATTCCCCATGTCAAAGATTGGTGGGAAACTTTCTGTGAGCAAAAGGAAACAAAGGAAACCTCATTATTTTCAGTCACGACCACCTGGGAATCCTTCAGGGATGCTATTAAGGAGCAATACTACCCTGTTAGAAGTTATGATGACCTATATACCAAATGGATCACACTGCGGCAAGAAAGAGACAAAGCAGTGCCCGATTTCACAAATATCTTCCATACCTTGCGCCCCAAGCTAGGTATCAAAGATTCAGAGTGACATCTAGTGCTCAAGTATCACAGTGCTCTGCATAGATACATCTAGACCGAAATGGAATTTTTGGACATCTCATCCTTGGGAACGACCTACCGATATGCCGTTAAACTCAAGCATAATCTCAAATAAAAGACGCGACAATTTGGGCCTGGGAACCCCTCACAACAAAAGATGGGAAAGGGCGGCCCCAACCCACAGAAAAAAGGATAGAGCAAATATGGATAGTATCAGGACAACCAGTCCAAGCCGCAAGCAAAGAAGGACACCGAAAAGACAAAGAAAGATACTGGGAAGTGGTGCAACTTCCATAAGAGCCCTTGGCATAACACTGCTGACTGCCACTCAAAGCAGTTGTTGGTGGCCGAAGTGAAAGCCTCAAAATTAGATGCATATTCAGACTCTGAGCTAGAACCAGAAAGGAGAAGACAAATCATTGATGTAGAATCCAGTGACACCATTGCTACCACCAAGCTCCATCCTGGTGAACCAGACGAGACAAAAGAAGGAGAGCGCCTCTTCTATTCACAGATGTGGGTAAAAGGCACCCCGTTGCACTTCATCATTGATAGCGGTATCCAGAAGAACCTTATCTCAGCAGAGGTTGTCAAGCATCTCGCCCTGCCAACAATGCCGCACCCACAACCCTACACCATTGGATGGCTCTGCCAAGGAAGCGATCTTCGCGTCAGCCAACAGTGCCAAATGTAGTATGACATCAAGCCCTTCAAAGATGAGGTATTATGTGATGTTTCTCCTCTCGAAGTTTGTGATGTTCTTTTGGGCCAACCTTATTTATGGAAACGTCATGCTGTATATGATTCTAGGCCTCGTAGTGTTCTTATTACTTTGAACAGGAAATTGTACAGGATACTCGAGGTAGTCCCACCTAGTGCTATTTCCTTGATCTTTGCTAAGTAATGCAGGAAGGTCATCTATCAGATGGGGAAGTTTGTCTTATTCGTGATTCGCTCTCAGAATAAGAGAAAGATCACAACCACATCTAGGGTCTCTGTGACCAACCTCTCCACACAGCAGAAGAAAGTATATAAGGTTGTGGAAGAATACTCAGATATCTTCTCCTCACCTACAGGGGTACCTCTGCACTGCTAGGTCAAGCACCCCATCAATCTGACCCCTGGCACACCGCTTCCCAATGGGCCAGTCTATCGTCGCTCTTTGTTAGAGAATGAGGAGATCAAGTGACAGATCCAAGAACTGCTCCACAAGGGGCACATCCGTCCCATCTCATCACCTTGCGAGAGCCTAATCGTGCTAGTACAGAAGAAAGATGGAACCTGGCAACTCTGTATTGATTACCGAGCTCTGAAAAAAATCATGGTCAAAAACCGGTACCCGATTCCCCGAATCGACGACCTCCTTGTTCAACTCACGGGGGCCAAATACTTCAGTAAGATTGATCTGAAGTCTGGATACCACCAGGTCCCGATAGAAAAGACAGATGTATGGAAGACCGCCTTCAAGTCAAAGGAAGGCCTTTTTGAATGGTTGGTCATGCCCTTTGGTTTGACAAATGCTCCAACCACTTTCATGAGAATGATGGACGATATCCTGCGACCATTCACCAATACTTTTGTAGTGGTGTATTTGGATGACATTCTAATTTATAGCAAGACTTGGGCCGAACACTTGTAGCATATTCAACAGGTTCTGCACAACCTGCGATAGCACAAGCTATGCTCCAACTTGGAAAAATGCTCCTTCGGCATGGACAGGGTCCATTACCTGGGATACATCATTGATCAAAATGGAGTACATGTGGATCCAAACAAGATCCAAGTCATCCGTGACTGGCCAGCCCCAACAACACTCACTGAGCTTCGAAGCTTCTTGGGGCTTGCCAATTTCTACTGTAGGTTCATGTTGGGATTCTCCCATATTGCATGGGCCCTCAACCAAATAAATAGGGGTGGTGGTAAGGAGAAATTTGCATGTGGCCGGTCCCAACAACAAGCGTTCGATGATTTGAAGTAGCGCTTGTGATCAACTCCAATACTTTCACTACCAGTCCTGCAACATCCCTTTGAAATTGAGACGGATGCTTCAGACTATGTTGTGGGCACCGTTCTCACTCAGCACAGCCACCCCGTGGCCTATCATAGTGAGACACTGTCATATAATGTTCGTAAGTACCCAACTTATGACAAGGAGATGTAATCTATTGTACAATCCTGCCGCTAGTGGAGATATTACATTCTTGGAAAGGAGACAATCATCCACACTGATCATAAGACACTGCAGTTCATGCAGACACAGAGAAAATTGCAGAATGATCACCATCAAAAGTGGTCCACATAGTTGCAACAATTCCACCTCAACATCAAGTATAAAACATGAAGCACCAATTGCGTCACTGAAAGCCTCAGCAGACCGCCAGTCGCGACACTCACCACAGTGCTAGAATCTTGTGGCCATGAGACATCTCGATGGCCCCAACTCTATGAGACAGATCCTGACTTCGCCACCACCTACCAAATGTTGGGTGCAAACGCAGTTGTCGATAATTTCCATCTTCAGGATGGGTTGTTGTGTCGTCTGGGGCATATTTGTGTTCCATCAAGTGAGCGAATGAAGCTGATCTGGGAAGCCCACTACAGTCGGGTGGTAGGACACTTCGACGTCGAAATTAAAGTGGCAATGATACAAAAACATTTCTACTGGGCGAAACTTCGACATGAGGTCAGCAAGGATATCAGGTCCTGCACTACCTATGCTATTTCCAAACCGACCACTAAGAAATAGGGCCTGTACACCCCTTTTTCTACTCCTGACAGGCCATGGGAATCCATCTCAATGGACTACATGTCGGGCCTCCCGTCCACCAAGTGGGGAAATGACTGTTTTTTTGTGGTTGTTGATCGCTTTTCTAAGATGGCAATTATGGTTGCCTGCAAGAAGAGCATCACAACAGAGGCAGCTGCCAAGCTCTTCTTTGAACGAGTCTAGGTACATTTTGGAATCCCACAAACCATTGTCTCATATCGGGATAGTCGATTTCTCAGCACATTCTGGTCGATTCTCTGGTCACTGCTGGACACCAAGCTCGCCAAATCCACGACCTTCCACCCCCAGAGAGATGGACAAACCGAGGTTGTAAATCAAATGATTGTGCATATCCTTCGCATGTATAATTCAAATCACCCTTGCACATGGGATGAGAACCTTCCCTATGTCCAAAATAGCTACAACCGAACCCTGCATGGCTCAACCGACCATAGCCCCTTTCAGGTGGGGTTGGGATTCCAACCATTGGGTCCCATAGATGTTGCACTTCCCCTTGCGGTCACCTCAACCGACTCATCTCCTGCTCCAACTAAATTTGAAAAAGCCACCCATTTCATTGAGCATATCCAGCACATCCACCAACAGGTTCAATATATCCTACAGAAGTCTAATGACAAGTACAAACAACGCCATGATCAACATCGGGTGCCACATAAGTTTTAGGTGGGTGACAAAGTTTGGTTGCACTTGCAGAAAGAACGCCTTACAGGACCCCATCGGAAGCTTCACCCACTCTGTTATGGGCCATACACTATCACCAAGTCCGTGAGGGACAATTCTTTTGAGCTCAACATTCCTCCCTTCCTTGGCCTTCACCCAGTGTTCAACGTGGATTTCCTTCGCCCTTATTTTCCACCATTATTGGACACCTCAGAAGTAGCAGAACAATTGAAACCAACATAGATCAACCCTGACTGCATACAACAGGCATCCAATGATCAGATTGTGGACACACAGATCAAGGGCACTCGACAACAAATGATCTAGCTTTATCGATTCATCAAAGCAAGACATCTCCTGCACCAAGGCAAGTGGCTCACCTGGGGCCAAATTCAACAGAAATTTCCTCATCTGATGGGGGACCTCAACACAATAGAGAAAATTGCTTCCTAATCAGGGAGGATTGATCCAGATGGATATCGGTGGCCACCCACCTTTTCCAACCGGCTCAAAACAATTTTCTGACAATTTTGGCAATTTACTATTTTTAGCAGTTTTAACTTCCGGGGCCATTTTGAGGGCCTAAATGAAGGTTTTTCAGGATAAAATTCCTTAATGATAGACAAAGGCATTATTGAGCCCCCAAAATGAATCTCCTTGATGATACCTTTCCAACGGGCTATCACACGCCTAAAACGGAGATCGTATGCAAAAGTTACGACCCCAGGAAGTTGATGTACTAACTTACCCAAATGGGGCCCACATGAATTTTGGCGCTTCATCTCTTAGGGTTAGGTTTTTGGATGTCTAGGGTTTTTGGCATTCTTTTTTATTGTAAAAATGCCTTCAGAGTCTCATTATAATCTTCTTCTTGAGAATGTGTGCAACCGTCACATCTCTTCTCAGAGATAAGCCACCACCATTCTAGCAAGCTTGTTTCCGCTGCATTTTACAGTTTCAGCGTATTTCATTATTGAATAGAAAACCAATTTTACTGTATCTCTGTTATTTTGTGTTAAGCACCTGTTAATAATTTGTATTAATTTCGTTCTGCTCATAAAATCTGGATCATTTCTGCATCAATAATCCATTTCCCATTATTGTGCTCTAAATCAAAGTCCGATTTAAGTTCTGATTCTTTTTCTTTGAGCGACCACCAATGACTGTTTTGAGCAACATTCATCGATGTTGTGCTAGGGGATTTGGTGGAACTCACACCACTTTTTGGTGTCCTTATTTGATTTCCCATCACCCTTCTTAGCTGATGACTTGGAATGATTTTCTTGAGATTGAATCTCCTTGCCTTATCCTTCGTTCTATGAGTTAGGTTTCCTTTTCCATGATTTTTTTATGGAGTACTTGCAAACCCAAACTCCCACTTACTCTGTTGCTTGAATTTCTGCTCGATTTTTACTGCATATCGATAAACAGATCCCAGTGAGGAGATGTCCAATAAATCCATCTCTATTTAGATGTACCTATGCAGACCAATGCAGTACTTCAAAACCAAGTGTCGCTTGAAATCTTTGATACCTAGTTTTTTGTGCAAGGTATGGAAGATGTTGGTGTACTCTAGCACCTTTTGGTCTCTTTCCTGATGTAGAGTCGTCCATCTCATGTGTTGGTCATCATAGTTTATGACAGGGTATAACTCCTCCTTGAGGACATCAACAAAGGCTACCCAGGCGGGTTTTTCTCCCAAATGATATAGATTCATCTGCAATGTACTGATCCGTAGGATCTTTTAATGACTATGGTTGAGTTTTAAATTGCATGTGTTAATTAACCATTTTAAGAAGCTTAATGAAAGAATGAGGAAAAGAGAGGAATTATGACAACCATATACACATATGCAGATCTGAAATGAAGTAATAACAGTAAACCATAACACGAGGATTGATAACGGAGTTGGGCACAACGTTGCCTACGTCTCTGGGCCTTTGTCTCTGTGGGGGAGGCTTCTTTATTTCTGTTCAAAAGATCAAAAGTACATCGCAGCAGTGCCAATTGGCTACAAGACTAATCTGGTCATGTTCTTCTAGATCTCTAGAACCCAACAAAGAAAACGACACGCAAAACGGATGTCCGGAGCTCCCAGAAATGGCCCGCAAGCGTCTGCTCCTCAATAGCTTCCCTGCATAAAAATGGCTTTGGCTTGGCTTCTCTTCAGCATAACTCTTCTCTGACTCCCCTCCATGGCCTCAAATAGGCCTAATTTTTATAGATATGAAGTTGGTTATCCACCCCCAACTTCCTCCCAAAATTTGGGCTCCAAAAATGCCCAATATTTCCCAAAAATGGGCCAAATCCTCCATTAACAGGCATAAAATCATTAGAAAATCCAAACTATAGCAAAAAAACCACTTTTTTGTTTTAATTTGGGCATAAGCCCCCCAAACTGGGCGCGCGCCCCCTTATTCTCGGTCATATGGGCTATATTTGGCCAAGCGCTAGCCCAAAGGCTAAGCGCTGGCCCATTCTTGCGCTCGCTCCTGGTTCTGTGGCGCATAGGCATAGGACCGTTGGTCTAACAAACTCCCCGCGCCCTTTTTTGGTGGATGCGCTCCTGGTCCTATGGGATCTGCCCAAGATCCGAGGGCTGGTCCCTATCCACATACACCGCGCATATGGTTTAACCCCGCGCTCCCGGTTATATGGGGCGGTCACATACAATATAACATACCGTGGGCTGTCCGGTCGTATGTCAGTGCCGAGGGCTGGGGCTAAGCCCCAGCCCTTTCCCCCTCCGAATAATACATTAATTAAACATAAATAAATACTTTTCCATATAGCTGTTAAGAAACACCCGTGGGGCGGGTGGTTAGCCCGGTCCTGCCAGTCCACAACCCGAAGGAGAGGTCGGGGGTTCGACCCCGGTGGAGACCATAAACTTTTACACAAACCACGAGCCAACCACAGGGTGCCACGTGGCAGCCCATGACTCGGCCACGAGCACCTCAACAACCAATCAAAATGTGCCAAGTGTTGAATGTTGACTCGTCCACGTATCTTCCACGTACCCTGCCACCGTACCTGCCCAGTCATCCTGTTGACATCATCCCTGCCACGTCAGCCTGTGCCACATGTCACCCTTACAGTGGTGACATGTGTCACCCTCTGACTGGTCCAACTGTACCGTTTGTACTCCACATCACCTCCCCCGTGTCATCACCAGAAGTTTCCACATCATCTGTACGACCGTATGGCCTGTATAGTCAGCCTGCCATGTGGCACTATAAGGACTGTACGAATTGTACAGTCATCCCCTTTTTTTGCGTGTTTGGATTTTCAGACAGAATGCAATATCTTTCGCATACGAAGCCCGTTTGACGAAGTAAATATATGGCCGGAATCAGGAAGACGAGACTGACGCAATGGCGCGGTTTCGTCGGATTTCGAGCACTTTCATTTTTGAGCCTTTTTTAGCCCTGTCAGGCTTCTGGATCTGATTCTGGATCACACCTCCCCACTAAAATACCTTTTGGTCCCCAAAAGGTTACTGCCCAGTCAACAAGCTCGGGATAGGCCACCCGGCTTGTCCTTTGTCTCTAAACTCTGTCCTGTGCACCTGTCTCATCAAGATCAACTGTAACACAATCATGACAACTGACAGTATATTGTTAGCCATTTGAACCCTGTTACATCTTACTGAAGCCACTATCATCCATGTAGACAACATTAC
>ML806228.1:193771-210544 GCA_009831015.1 Picea engelmannii | reverse complement strand
ACTTCCTAGACCCTTAACCTCATTTTCCCATCTAGTGCAGTTTACCCCCCCAAACGCTTTTTTGTCGGGATGGTATGCAATAATGATGTTTTTCATTAAAAATATAGTGAAATTACATAATAAAAAATAGGCTCAATGGCCCAAGAAGTTTCTAGCTCACCAGCCTATGTGCACATCTGTAATTACATATAATTTGGAGTCAACCTAGGGGTATTACATTCGCCTCCTCCTTATTTATGCACTATCCTCGGTGTCGTATATACATATATTTACATTTACAATAAAATAATTTCAAAAGTTTACAAAAATATGTCGATACTTTTCCCACATAGCATCATCATGTTCCCAAGTTGTTTCTTCGAGATCGTACCAAGTCCATTGTACCTTTACCAAATTTATGACTCGACTCTAGATTTTCTTGGTTTTATGGTCCAAAATGCATACTGTTTGTACTTGGAATTCTCCCTCTGGCTCTACCTGAATCACATTCCAATCAATGACATGATTAGTACCAAGTACATACTTTTTGAGTAAGGATACATGAGAAACATTATGAATATGCATGGATGTGGGTAATGCAAGCATATAAGATATAGGACCAATCCTTTCCTGAACTTTGAATGACCCATAATACCATGCTTCTATTTTTTATCACTTTCCCAACCTTAGAAAGCTTCACCTTGCTTTTACTTCAAAAAATACATGAACACCCACTACAAATTCTATGGGAGTTCTATGTTTACCAACATAACTTTTATGCCTGTCTTGGGAAGCCTTCAATTTTTGTTTTATATTCACTATTTGATCCTTCATATCCCTAAGTAAGTATGGCCCAACTACTATCCCATCAGCTAGATTGTCCCAACTTACTGGTGTGTTTCATTGTCTTATGTAAAGTGCCTGAAATGGAATCATCTTTATAGATTCTTGGTAACCATTTTTATAAGAAAACTCAACCAGGTGTAAATAATCCTCCCATTTGGAGGATTTTTCCTTGACATGCATTCTTAGCATGTCCTCTATTACCTCATTGAATTTCTATATTCCCATCTGACTCAGGGTGATAGGTTGTGTTTAATTTTAAATCTGTCCCAAGTCCTTTGAATAGCCTCTTCCAAAAATTTCATGTGAAATTGGGATCTCTGTCAGACACAATCGCCTTTGGTATACCATGAAGTCTTCTTAATTCCTTCAAGTAGATATCAACAATTTTGGTTTCCTTCTATTTTAACTTAAAAGGAATAAAATGGGCAGAGTTAGTAAGCTTGTCCACAAATACCATAATATAATCATGTTGTTTGGCAGTCCTAGGGGGACTAGTAATGACTTCCATGGTTACTACTTCCCATTTCCATTCAAGAATGGGTAAAGGATGTAGCAAACCAGTTGGGTGTTTCTTCTCAACCTTGGTCTTTTGACATTCAAGACACCTAGCAATGAAATATGCAACCTCCTTTTTCATACCTAGCTGATAGTATTGCTTCTTAACTGTTGTAATGGTATTTTGGTATCCTGGGTGCCCAACATAATTCACTTTATGCATTTCTAATAATACCAATTTTTCCAACTCCTGATCATGTGCACATAAATTCTTCCCTTGAACATGAGGGTTTCATCTTCCCTCAGCTCATAATTCTCCATTTTCTACTGCATTTTTCCTTGTTGTAATTTTATTTTTAATTCTAAATACATTTGATCTGATTTTGCAGCCTCTAAAATTTTATTTTCCAAATCATATTTTCACACGCTAATGGTTATATCATGCATTTCATGTACTCTTCTATTGAGTGCATCCACCACCTTGTTCTCTTTACCTTTGATGTGCTTAATATCAAATTCATATTCGCTAAGGAATTATAACCATCTTCTTTTCCTGGAATTCAAGGTTGGATGTCCGAATAAATATTTCAGAATGATTTGATCTATTCTCAAGTCAAAATTTCTACCCATAAAGTAGTGCCTCCACATTTTCAAAGAATTAACAATAGTTTGCATCTACATATATTGAGTGGTATACAATCACTCATGTTCGTTTAGCTTCATTGATTCATAGCACACCACATGACCATTCTGACTAAGGACTCCACCAAGCCCTTCTTTGCATGCATTGATGCAAACAATAAAATATTCATTAGGATCAACAATTTTTAGAATCGGTGCACTTGTCATCAAGATTTTCAGATGTTGAAATATTCCTTCACACTCAAGTGTCCATTCAAATTTCACACCTTCCTTCTGTAGAGATGTGATTTTGTGTGCAATTCTAGAAAACCCTTCAATGAACCTCCTATAGTAACCCACAAGTCCCATGAAATACCTTACTTCAGAGACATTTCTTGGTGTTGGACATCCTTCAATGGATTTTATATTTTTCATATCGACTGCCATCCCTTCCTCTGAAATGATATGGCCCAATGAATCCGCTTCTGGAAAAGCGAGCACTTCCTCAACTTGGCATAAAGTTGATGCTCTCTCAATTCTTGTGCCACCATCCTCAACTTTTGTTCATGCTCTTATTCAAATTTGGAATAGACAATAATTTCATCCAGAAAGACAATGACCAACTTATCCAATTATTCTTTGAATACACCATTCATTAAACACATGAAAACAACTGGCACATTTGACAATCCAAATGGAACCACTGTGAACTCATAGTGGCTACACATTGTTATAAAGGAATTCTTACTAATATCCTCTTCTTTAATTCTCACTTGATGATATCTATATCTGATATATATCTTGGAAAATACCTTTTCATTCTTCAACTAATCAAAGTGGTCATCTATTCTCGAAAAATGATATCTTTTATTTATGTTTATTTTATTTAACAGTCTGAAATCGATAAAAAGTCTCAAGGTACCATCCTTCTTCTTCACAAACATCACTGGTGCACCCAAAGGTGACACACTTGGGTGGATATACCCTTTCTTCAGAATTTATTTAGGATTCATTTGTAGCTCCTTCAACTATGGTATGCTCATCTTCTCTAGGCATTAAATTAATTGAAAATTGATATCTCGTTTGGGTGGTAACCTGGGAATTTCTTCAAACACATATTTAAATTCTTTTAGGACTTCATAGTCCTCAATGTTTGTCACATTTTCCTTAGGTTATTCCTGCACACATGCTACAAATGTTTGACATCCGTTTCTAAAACTTTTGTTCAGCTGTAGGGCTAAAAATTATTTCATAGTTACAACTCTTGGAATACCCTGTACTATTCTCAATTTTTCCTCCTCATCCAAGAAGGTAAAGGATTTATTGTAACAATCCAAGATAACATGGTGCTTATCTATCCAATCCATACTAATGAGGAAATCATAAGATCCCAAGGGTATGATTTTTAGGTCTTCTTTGGTATCCAACCCATTCATGTTCACTGAACATGCCCTACACATTTCATTAATTTTCGTTTTATCTCCTATCGCTAGCTTCTACTTTAACCATGTGAGACTAAAACTCGGTCTACTTGTTGTCTAGGGTTGCATAAATTTTGGGTACATTTCTTCCCATGTGTTCCACTGTTTCATCTTGTTGTACATTTTGAATATGCCTCCCTTTTTAAGATCTATGAGGAAAATACCGATACATGTGGCCTACATTACAATCCCAACACTTCATTGGTTGATGCCTTGGTCTTTGTACCATGGTTTCAGTCATCTTGGGATCCTTGAAAACTATTTTTGCTTGAGTGTTATTTCTAAAAAATGATGGTTTGCTTCCCTTTCTCCTATGTTCCATCTTTATTTTCTTCTTTTCCTCCCAATTCTTTTGGAAATTGGGTCTTCCTCTATTCTTATCATAGAGAAATGTATCTATCCTTATAGTATCTTCCAGTGTCTTAGAATCATCCTATTGTATGTTATCGTCGATAAATGATAAAATCCCACTTAGGTACCTTTTCATATTCACTTATTCATCCTTGATAAAAGGCACATATTTCAACAACTCTAAAAATCTTCTTTCATACTCATCAATGGTCATGCTTCCAAGTTTGAGTTCAAATAACTCTTTCATTTTCCTATCATAGTATTGTTTGGTTAAATATTTATTTTCAAAATATCTCTTGAACTCCCTCCAAGTAACTTTGTTTTCATCAATGTGTTGCACTTGTACAAACTAATACCACCACATTGATGCTTTTCCTTTAAGTTGGTAAATTGTTATTCTCCCTTTTTCCTGAGAGGAATAATTATGTAGTTGAAATTGTTTTCTCATACCCATCAACCAGGTCTTTGCATCCTCATCCTTCTTGTGATCACCATCACATATAGGAGGTTTAATATTTTCTTCTTATGCTTCTTTACATGGGATGAGATTGTGCTACAAGATGCCCTCCTAGCTTAATGTTTAGGCAAGTGCAGATGGTGTCTATCATCACTCCTTGACTCACTTCTTTTGTCATAGGAATTATGCCCCTTTTCCTTGCTAGAATTTGACTCCTTATCCAGTTTCCTCTCTATTATGTCTAGGATTTGTAACAACTTGATGTTGAAATCATGTTGTTGTTCCTTGGCTTTCCTAAGCCTCTCATTATCTTCTTTATAACTTCAGACATATTTTTGCAGATTCTTGATAGTTTCCACCAAGTTTATGCTTCCCTCTTTACCTTCATCACGTCCATTGGATTCAGTTATTTCATTACCCATGTTGATACACTATCCCATGAATTCCTCCTCATGGTTGTAAATCCTCTAAGTATATTCCATGTCTGTCATTACTTTTGGTCTCTAATTTGGGATATATACTCTTAATTATGCAAACTCTATGCAGGCAATAATATTTGTTAAACAAAAATAATTAGAAATTTGTAACTACTAAAATCATTTTAGCATTAATACATCAATCCTATAATTGATATTTGGCCCATCTAGGCCTAGTGTTGAAACAAAATCTATAATACCACTTTGTAATGTCACTCGATCCCCTAGGTACCATTTAGGATGATGGGGTGAAAAAAATTTGATTTTTCCAACCACTTCGTTTCTCAAAGATCCACTGGCCCATGAATTCCTCCTCATGGTTGTAAATCCTCTAAGTATCTTCCATTTCTATCATTACTTTTGGTCTCTGATTTGGGATATATACTCTTAATTCTGCAAAATCTATGCAGGTAGTAATATTTTTTAAACAAAAATAATTAGAAATTTGTAACTACTAAACTCATTTTAGCATTAATACATCAATCCTATAACTGATATTTGGCCTATCTAGGCCTAGTGTTGAAACCAAAGCTATAATACCACTTTGTAATGCCACTCGGTCCCCTAGGTACCATTTAGGATGATGGGGTGAATTTTTATTTATTTTTCCAACCACTTCTTTTCTCAAATTAAACTTCATAGAATGATTTTTCTCGTCGAGAGATTTCTAATGAATGTAACTATGCTGAATTTTGACCTATGGATCAAGAGTTACAACCCTCCGAAGTTTTGGTTATCTTTCCACAAGTCCACCTCAACGCCACATGGAAACCACATGGATTTCTGCCATGTGTACCACCTATTGTGGCACTGACATAGTACAAATGTGGAAGCCGATGTGGAAGTTTCCACATCGTTCATCGAAACCACGCATATCGAACTTCCAAACCACTTCTTCCTTGCTATTGGAACCCCCCCTACCAGAGAATTTCCACTTTAGACTACTCTGTGCACTCCAAAAACTAGGTCCGACATCTAGTTCCAACAACAACACCCCAACGAATAAGAATGCCCTAGGAATCAAAACATCTATGGCTAGGATTGTTGTTGGATTCTAAGTTTGCATGTAGTTTAAGAACCTTTCCAAACATCTTCGCATTCAATCAGGTGGATCCCATAATAGATTGATAGTTTTTGTGCCTCGTGGTCCTCCTCCGATAGACAACCTTGATCATTCCTCGGAGTACTACTATCAAAGTAATCCATCTTTTGCAATTTCAATCCACTCTGACCATCCTCCTCCAATGGACAACTGAGATCTATCACTGATAATATGAAGGATAGGATTTATCCACCTGTCCTGAAGAATGACATTGACAAGGTATACGATTTATGGGTTTCCACATGTCCTTCTATAGGAACGTTGGCATCCCCTCGTCATCCTGACATCACTCCTCCTTAGCCTCGCTTAAACAATATCCTATGTGGCATATGATTTGGCATCCAAGACATGTGTCCCTTCCCAATTCTTCCACCTAGATTGACATGTGGCACACATGCCACATCAATTTTCATCCCCTGAGTGCTAAACATATTGCCACGTGTCATAGTTTCCACCTAAAACATGGAATCTCTACATGGGATGACATGGCATACATGTCATCACTGAGAATTTGGCACATCCCTCTAGGTGATGAAACTTGTTCTCTACCCATTGGTAGGGTGATTTCATTCTTGTTAGTATAATGTCACCTTCCTCTTGTCCTCTTCCTAAAAGACCCACCAAAATCTATGGCCATAACTACTTTAAGTTGGCCTCCAATGGAGGGCAGGAATTCTCCTTGAAGTCCTCCCATCGAAGTTCTCCAACATCCTTTCCCCAGAATGCTCCGATGGAAACACACTCCAACCAATGTTCAGGATCATATATCTCCAAATCTTATAAACAACCAAGATTAAAGCCCCTTTACCTTGCTTGGACTCGACAGGGACCCACCCCTGCTACCTCTACCAAACATAAATTTCCATGTGTCCTCCTTATACATGTAGGCCTCTTCCGTCAGTGTGATGTGAGAAGGACATCAACCTTCTTCTCGATCAAGTATAAGGGTTTTCTATGTCGATCGACGACCAATATTACATCCTAACTATTCTCCAATCAAAGGTTTGGATTTATCCTCAGAGCCTCAACACCAGAGTACCTTATCCAATACTAATACGATGACCCCACCGTGATCAACGAATTAGATCGTTCAACTCTCATCCTAATCGATCTAACAGTTTTGATTGATCCTTGGAACCCTTCCTTCGAAGTGGATCTTCTCTTGGTCTCTGGGGATACTTTGACCAGAGTCTTTGATGGCCCCTTCAATGATCAATGAGCATGATCTCTCTGATTATTCTCCAATGGATCCAATGGTGGTGATTGACCTAAATCCTTTTCAAGATATCAAGCATGAGGGAATATGATCAATGGGCATGATAAAATATCCATACCAGATCGATGATTGTGATTCATCTGAGAAAAGCACAAAAATATGTAAGTTTCAATAGTTTGATTCTGGACTTAATCAATTTTTCTAGGTTCTATTAAAATTTACCCTTAACTATCAGTCTGAGACTATAATCTATTTACTCCTCATCACTCACTAGGGGAATTTTCATTCCACAAGCTATTCATAATGACATAGAGGCAATTTTAGCCTTGAAATTCTATATTTCCACTATGTTGTCATGGAATTAAAGGAAACACTTTGCATATGAGAAGAGATAGGAAAAGTACTAGCAATGCCCATATAAATAAACATGTATAAGCAAGTGAAACCATATAAAAACACACAATTATGATTTCTTTGTAAACATAATAGAAATTATACATTGATGGTAATATAACAACCAAAATGTTCAAGGATTATTACGATAGTAAAAACCCATAACAAGAAATATATAATTACAATTCATGTACTAGTTTAACAACATATATTTTGAGTATAATTTAACACAACAATACCCATGTTATAAGTACATGAAAATTGCACATTAAGTATCTAACATAGGAGTACATATTTATACATACAGTTATTAAGAAAAATGCATGATAAACACTTATCTATGTAATTAAGCCACAAATTGCATGTGGACCTCTGAATTTCCTCCCAGCCTTAGAAACTTCTTCCCACAAAAGTGATAGCAGGTCACCATGAGCTTGGGATTAAAATCCAATTGGGAAAGAATGTCATATCTAGGTAAGGTCTCTTAGTTACAACAATATTCTAGTTCAGGTTCTAAGTTTAACAACCAACCTACAGTCTTTCATTCCCCACATGCCTGTCCAACCCTGGGAAGTGTGCCCCTTCTCCGCTCAACATTCCTTCGGTTTCCCCACTTCCCTTCTAGGGCTTCAACAATAGGAAAAAAATGAATTCTTAGAACCTTGTAGATGCATTTTAGCACCTTGGGAATCAAATTATTGACATTTCTCTCACCTGGAGAGAATTCCATGGGCCTGACAAACCACTTCTTAAAAAATGTTTCTCTCACCTAGAGAGAAATGCACATGGGGCTGACAACCCACTTCTTCAGTTTACTTCCCAACAACACCCGCTTCACGCATCCTCAAGAAAGAATGGTGAAGGAAGAGAGTGTGTACAATAGTAGCAAAGGATGGTATGGATGGTGGAGAGTAGAACAACATATTTCCAAAAAAAGAGTGAATGGAATCCCCTAAAATGCATTATGGTTTGTTATTTTATTTTCATTCTCATGAAGTGCCACTTTTCACTTCCCCAAACCTCCTTTTGAACCACTTGGTGATTCGTTCCCCTTTCTAAAGACTTAGGAAAAAATCATGTTCATGTCTTTTTTCTTTGTTAGAAATATTTTATTAATATATCCTTGGTTTAAGCCCCATGGATTACCTCACTTCCTATACCCTTAGCCCCCTTTTCCCATCTAGTGGATTTTATCCCCCCAAACTCTTTTTTGTTAGGATGGTCTGCAACAGTGATGTTTTTCATTAAAAATATAGTGAAATTAGATCATACAAAACATTCTCACTGGCCCAATAATTTTCTGGCTCACCAACCTATGTGCACATATGTAAATACATCTCGGTTTTGGTTCAACCTAGTGGTATTACAAAAACAAATATAGAGTTATTAGAAATATCATCACTAGGATCCACTTACTGATATGTTTTCAAGATCGAGAAAAAGTTCAAGAAAAATAATAATAAGGATTTCAATTATGCAAACCCGTTGTAGCATAAGAACAATAAAGGAGGACCTAACTCCCAGAGTAAAGTACATAGAAAAGATAGCCAGCCCTAGGACAACTAGTCCAAGCCACAAGCATAGAAGGGTAACTAGAAATTGAATAAGGAAACTTCAAAGTGGTGTGAGTTACACAAAATCTATTGGCACAACAATGATGAATGTTTCTCCAAACAATCATTGTTGGTTGAGATGAAATCCTTAGAGTCATATGCCAACTCACACTCTAATTCAAAACTAGATAAAGGAAAATGGATCATTGACATAGAACCCAATGTCACCATCACTACCACAAAGGTATATCCATAGGAACTAGAGGATATTGAAGAACGAAAGCACCTCTTCCACTCACGGATGAGGGTGAAGGGGAACCCACTCGATTTCGTTGTTGACAATGGTAACTAGAAGAACCTATTCTCAATAGAGGTCATGAAAAGGTTGAACCTAAAAAATATGCCACACCCTCAACCATAGGCCATTTGTTGGATCAACTACGAATGATGTTGGTGTACATAGCATCAGACAGGTACTTCCACATTGGCTTGTGTATAGAATGTGGAAATTGTCCAAAGTCTTCTATCCTTGAGACTTTACTTTAATTAAAGTAAAGTTATTCTATTATTGGGTTGAGTTTTATTTAAGGAAATGATTTAATTATCATTAGTAAATTAAATAATAGTCATTGATATCAAGTGATGTGAGAAGTAATCTCAACCGTTAATTAGTTTGGAGATTAGGGTTAGTTCATAACTCAATCTTATAAAAACGAGGCTAGGGTAAAGGAGAAGACACTTTTCACATAGAGATAGAAAAGAATGAATTTTGCTAGAGAGGAGTCATTTGGTAGTGTAGAAGAAAAGAAAGACCTTTTATTACACATGATACAATGTATGAGTGAGGACATCTCATTGATTGAGTGAAGAGAATTTAATCCAAGTGTTGATGTAGAGAGAGTTGTATCACAGAGGAATGTGATTCAAACAGATATTGGATAGGTGGAGAATGAATTCCATTTGAAGATCTAGGCCAAATGAAGAGAGAGAAAAATAATACAATAGAAGGATGGGATGTCATAGACAATGAAGGTATTGTGGTACAAGTCACGCAGAACAATGCGGGTTTTAGTGTTACATTCACATAGATAGTGCATGACAACATGGGTATCTGGGTAAAAGTCACGATGTTGCTGTACAAGATCATACAATAGGTTTGACAACATATTACCGAGACAATTTTTGATGTACTTTGTCTCTTTTCTATTTGGGAATTTTTGCTAGTAAGGGAGCCCTTGTAAGCTTTAAAGTTATTTGAATGATAATATTAGTTGATGGGAAGAATATGTTTTTGTATTATCCATGATATTTTGGTTTCTAGTATTGTTTTTGCTGTAAATGTTTAGGTGATATATCAATTGTTCTTTTATTAAATAAATGATTTATTTGGAATTAAATTTCAGGTGTTGGGTTAAAGGAAATTTCAACATGGTATTAGAGAAGTTTCTCTAAGAGGGAGACAATCTTAGGTTGCACAAAGATATATTTGTTGGATCAGGAGTGTCGCGGTGGGTGTTTGAAGGATCGATAATAGTCTTTTGTAGTAGATTTATCATATCTGAAAGGAGATATTATGAGATCGATAACCAACAATAAGAAATTGAAGGAAATATTTCAAGGAAATAACCGTACTGTAGTCATATCGTTCATCGAGGATAGTGTGTGTATTCGGTTAGAATTTGTGTGGAACAACACAAGTATTAATGTAAAAACTACGTTGTTAGCGAAGATATCATGGGAAGAGATCATACAAGACAGTACAATGGCAGTTTCAGCGGAAGGTTATTATATCAAATCCTGGAGATGGCAACTAGATTGCAATTCAAGGATAGGTTGGATGGGGTTTGCAACTACATTAGTTGGAAGGAGAGAATCATGTTGGTTTTTATGGAGAACATGATATGGGAATTTTCTAATACTCATATCACTCCTCCAATAGATGCATAAGAACTGGTGATCCATAATCAGAAGGATGTGAAATCAAGGTGCATAATTATAGATGGAGTGAAGGATCATTTGATCTATTATTTATCAGGAAAGACAACTTCCAAGGATATGTGGGAGGCTCTGAAGGGTTTATTTCAGGGTAAGAATGAGAATCAAAATATAGTGCTAAGAGAGAAGCTCAAAGACACAAAGATGACACGATAAAACATGGTGACAACTTATCTCACCCAGATCTGATAGGTTCGATATGAACTGGATGTAGTTGGGGAGATTATGACTAATTCATAAATGGCGAGGCCAACACTAAAATGGTTCATGAATAAATGTACATTGTTCAAAAAATATATTGTGGCACATGATAACCTCCCTGATTTGATGAGGTTGTGGGATGAATTTGTTTAGGAAGAATTTTGATATGAATAATTGAATGGAGGTCAACACAAAAATGATGATGAAAACCTTTCTCTTTCCAACCAGGAAAATAAGGGAAAGTTCAAGAATATTCTCAGTGGATACTATACCTCTCAAGATGATAAGAATAAATACATGAGAAAATTCAAGTGTTTGTCATGTCACAAGTTTGGGAATTATGTAGGACAATATCCAAAGAAGCAAAATGGTGGAAATGGGAGGAAACTAGAAGTAGTTGTATTGACAAAGAATCAAATGGATGAGTTTTCCAAGAAGTTTGAACAAACATAGTTATTACTTTTTTCCAAGACTTCCTTGGGAACCATATTAGTTGGTGCATGGATATTAGATAGTGGAGCCACATGTCATATGACAAGAGCATGGAAGTTGTTTGAGATCTTCATAGTGTCAAACTCATATGTGCATGTGGAACATGGTATGGGGATCAAGCATGCAGTAAAGTGATATATAATGGTACCATTCCAAATGGAGTCGGGAGGCATGTTGAGAGTGATGTATGTGTTATGGGTGCCAAACTTTAGGAGAAGTGTGCTCTCAGTATCAATGATTGAGAAGAATGGATTTGACATAGTGTTCTAGGATGGACAGGCACTGATCAAGCCCATAGGATGTAGCTCAGATAAAGAACCTATTTTTGGAGTTAGAAAGAGAAACTTATATAGGATAAAGGGTCAGCCTATGCAAGCCATGGAAAGAAATAGAGTGGCATAGAACAAAGAGCAGGTAGATTCAAAGTTTGATTAGCTTAGAGGGATTAAGCCATCAAGTTCAGGTGGGAAGGAGAAACCTTCCAAGTTATCAACAAGGATTCATGGTAAGAGATTCCCATGCAGAATGATTAGAAGTAAGAGGCTTATAGGATCATGATAAGAGGGAAGTATTTGAATATGGGTCCTAGAAATATTGTAGAGATAACTTCTATTTCATAGGAAGAAACAAATAAAATGGATTGGAGAGGAGACATGGTAGCAAATATGGTATAAAAGATAGAGCCACATCTAGGTGGTAGAAGTACCTTCCTTTATAAGAGGGAGTGTTGATGTATGTAGAATCAGATAGGTACTTTCACATTGGCTCATGTCTAGCATGTGGAAATCATCCAAATACTTCTCTCCTTGAGACTTTTGTTTAATTAAAGTAAAGTGATTTTATTAGTGAGTTGAGTTTTATTTAAGGAAATTCTTTAATTAGCATTAGTGAATTAATTATCCAGATTATTTTAGGAACGATATGAAGGAAGATATATAACATAGATAAAAATAAATAAATTATACATAGATATGGAAAGGAACAAAGTAATACAATAAAGCTTAGATTCTATTAATGATTGTCTGAAATAAAAAACACTGTAAAATGAAAAATCATACAAGCTATCTAGAATGATGGTAGCTTATCTCCGAGAAGAGATGTGTCGGATATTATCATTTGCAAGAAACTGGTTAAAATGAGGCTTCAAAGGAATTTTTTTAACATAAATCATAAATTAAAAAACCCTAAACACCCACTAACCCTAGGAGATGAAGTGCCAAAATTCATGTGGACCCCGATGGGGTAAGTTGGTACATCAACTTCTCGAAGTCGCAACGTTTGCATACAATCTCCATTTTAGGTGCATGATAACTCATTGAAAACAAATATAATAGGACTACACATGTTTCCATCACACTCTAGATAAATTCTATAAGGTGACTATGGCATGCCCAAAAAACGTTGTTTAGGGCCTCAAACCAAACCAAAAGTTTTAGGACCCAAAAAACTAGAAAAAAAATTTCCAAAATGGAAATTGGTCTTTGAGCCAGTGGAATAGGTGGGTGGCCATTGATATCCACCTGGATAATTCCTCCCTCCTTAGGAAGAAATTCACTCCATTGCATCAAGTGCTCGCATCAGATGAGGAAAATTTTGTTGAACCTGACTCATAGTGGGCCACTTGCCCTGATGAAGAAAATTCCCTGCTTTGATGACCCAATATAGTTTGATAGTCTATTGGTGGGTGTCCTTTGTCTTGGTGTCCATGATATAATAAAATGTTGCATGTTCGATGTAGGAAGGATTGAGTTATGTAGGGGACAACTTCTTGACCATATCTGAAGTGTCAAAGAAAGGTGGAAAATATGGTCAGAGTAGTTCCACATTAAATACCAGGTGCACGCCAAGGAAAGGAGGAATACTTAATTCAAAATAATTCTCATCCATAGCCTTGGTGATGGTGTAAGGCCCATATAGAAGTGGGAGCAACTTCCGATGGGGTCCTCTGAGGCGCTTTTTCTGCAAATGTAATCAGACTTATCTCCCACCTAAAATTTGTGCGGTACCCGATGTTGATCATGGCACTGCTTGTACTTGGCATTGGCTTTCTGCACAATATCATGAGTTTTTTTTTGGATGTGTTGGATGAACTCAAAAAATTTGGCTACCAGATTATCCTTTGTCTAAGCATGGGAGGACTCTTCCTGTGCGACTATAATGGGAAGAGCTACATCAATGGGGGGCAATGTTTGGAACCCCAAGCACACCTAAAAGGCATATGGCCAATATAACTATGGAGGGCTCTGTTGTAGCTATGTTGAACATAAGGAAGGATTTAATCCCATGTGCATGGATGTTTGGAATTATACATTCGTAGGATATGGACAATCATCTTGTTGACTACATTTGTTTGTCCATCAGTAAATGGGTGGAAGGCAGTCGATTTGGTCATCTTGGTGTCCACCATCGACCATAGGCTAGACCAAAAGGTGCTTATTCACCTACTGTCTCAATCAAAGATAATATTTTATGGTAGCCCAAAATGAGCCCAAACATGTGTGAAGAAGAGCTTGGTTGTGGCCTCGACTCTTACACTCTTATTGCAGGGTGCTAAAATTTCCATCTTAGAGAATCGATCAATGACCATGAAGACATAGTCATTCCCATGTTGGGTGAAGGTAGAAATGACATGTAGTCCATGGATATGTACTCCCAAGGCCTAGCCGGAGTAGGCAGAGGGGTGTATAGACCCTGTTTCTTGATGGTGATCTTGGAAATGGCATAGGCGGTGCAAGATCCGATGTACTTGGGAACATATTGTCGAAGATTCGACCAATAAAAATGATTCTGCAGTACTGTTACTATGTTTTCTACACCAAAATATCCCTCTTCCCAGCTATAATGAGCTTCCCAGATCAACTTTTCACTCTTTCTTGAAGGAACACAAAGATGGTTTAGATGGAATAATAATCCATCCTAGAGATGCAAGTTGGGAACTATTTTTCCTACGCTCAATGTCTGGTAGGAAGTAGAAAATTCAGAGCCATTATTATATAATTATGTCCATCCATATGTCTCATTTCAACATGAGTTAAGGATTTTGGTTAGCACTGCCACTGGGGGTCAATTGAGGCAATCTGTGACATGGTTGGTGCTACCCTTTGTGCGCTTGATATTCAATTGGAATTGTTGCAGGTATGTGGACCACTTCTGATGGAGGTCATTTTTTAACTTTCCTTGTGTCTACATGAATTACAGAGGCCTGTGATTAGTGTGGCTAATTGTTTCCTTCCCTAGAATGTAATGCTTCCACTGTCAAAATTCCTACACAATGTACTACATCTCTTTTTCATAGGTGGGGTATCTTCGAACAACATTAGATAGAGTTCAATTTTTATAGACGACCAGATTCCCATGCTGAGTGAGGATTGTACCGATAACATAATTTGAAGCATCTATCTCAATCTCAAATGGTCGTTGTAGGTCTAGAAGAATGAGGATTGGTGCTAAGAAGAGGCAGGATTTCATATCCTCGAATGATTTTTATTGGGGCATGGACCACACAAAAGTTTCCTTCATGCCACCCTTTGTCACTTGGATTAGGGTCCAAGCGATACGAGAGAAACTCAACACAAACTGTTGGTAGAAGTTAGCAAGGCCCAAGAAGCTACAGAGCTTGGTCATTGTTTTCATGGCTAACCAATCACGGATGACTTGGATCTTGGTTGGATCCACATGTACACCCTACTAATCCATGATGTGTCCCAAATATTGGATTATTTGCATGCCTAAGGAACTCTTCTCCAAATTGACATAGAACTTGTGTTTTCGCAAGGTGCCCAATACCTGTTGAATATGCTCCAAATGTTCCTCCCAAGTCTTGTTGAATATGAGGATGCCATCCAAATATACAACCACAAAATATTTTGTGAATGGATGCAATATATCATCCATCATCCGCATGAATGTGGTTGGGGCATTATTCAAGATGAAATGCATGAACAACCACTCAAAGAGGCCTTATTTGGAATTGAAGGTTGTCTTCCACACATCAGTTTGTTCAATAGACACTTGGTGGTAACCTGACTTCAGATCAATCTTACTGAAAAAGTTGGCTCCCTTTAGCAAATTGAGAATATCATCAATATGGGGAATTGGGTAACGATTCTTGATTGTGATCTTGTTCAGGGATTTGTAATCAATACAAAGTTGTCATGTCCCGTCCTTATTCTATACTAGAACAATTGGGCTCCTGCAAGGTGAGGAGATTTATCTAATGTGACCCTTCAGAATTAGCTCTTGGAGCTGGCATTTAATTTCTTCATTCTCCATAAAATAATTCCTGTAGACAAGGCCATTAGGAAGAGGAGCACTAAGCTTCAGATCAATTGAGTTCTTTACTTGATAGCGCATATGCATCCAAATAGGAGAGGTGAATGTGTCTTTATACTCCTTGAATATTTCATCCACCTATTGTTATTGGGAAAAGAGACCCCATGCAAAGGTTTTGGAAGATGTAGTGACCTTTTGTTCACCTTCTGATTGAACCATACAAAGGATAAATTTCTTGGTTAGAGAAACCACCTTTTTGCACAACTTCGAGGAGATCAAAGAGACTGCAATATTTGGGACTGCCTCCGGTACCCTGTAGATTTGATCTCATAAACATCATGATGCTTCCACATATATGGTTTTCCTAGAAAAAAATCACAAACTTCAAGTGGGGAAACATCTCACAATACAATGTGTTTGAAGGGTTTGATGTTGTAGTGCATGCGACATTGTTGGCTAATGCGGATGTCGCTTCCATGGTTTCCCTTATTTCACCATTGTCTCATCTTGAGGTTCTTTCCCCTTTTTTTCTTTTGGAAGTTCTGGATTAGGAGAGTCCTTGACCTCTTCCACTTGGGATGTGATGGTGAGTGGACTGGTTGACACTGGAATTTCCTTCTTTTGACTCTTTATTCTACTGGACTTCCTTCTTTTGGGATGTACCCATTCTGCACTAGTGATATTCGAGGGGATGATAGCGGGGGTTCCTAAATCAGTCAAACCATCATTCACTTCCTTGTATTTTTCATCTAACTTATGTTTTTTCTTTTGTTGTTTTGACCTTTTGGGCCTGGTGAATTTGTTAGGTTCTTCTCCCTTTTTCTTTTCCTCTTCATTCATAGC